>PVKE010017322.1:0-30903 GCA_004027555.1 Craseonycteris thonglongyai
AATCGAATTTTTTAGGTACCGCATGTACGGAATGCTGCTATCAAAAGTTGGGTCTGGAAATTTATTTTCTTCATGAGCCTATATCTCGAAAACTTAATAAGTGATTTAAAAAATAAAAAATAGTTTTGAACATATATTTTACTTATCTACCTATACCTCGCTGGAATGCACCTTATACTGAAACACAGTGTATAAACATTTCACACCCCTTCTTCCCCCTTAGACTACGCCTATGACAACAAGTTGATCGCGACACACTTTTAAGATAAAAAGTAGATCTTATATACAGAAAAGTTGGCCACCCCTGGAGTACAGGATACCTAGAATGCAAAAGGTGGTGCTATTTAGCTGAAATCCTTTCAGTTTCTCAACCTTCATACTTGAACTTGTTTGGAACTGAATGGAAACAGATGAAAATCTTTTCCAAAACTGGAGGAGCAGTATATTTTCTATAGCTTTTTCTGGTCAGTGGCATAGATCCTACTTTTGGAACAGAATTGGTTTTGTTAGAATGCCTCTTAATTATCACTCCATGCTGAGTCATGATTACTGCAAGGAATGTCTCTGCTATTGGCATAAGCCATGCAGGAAGAAGCTGTTAATGAAGGTAATGCCTTGTGGTTTTGTTTTATGAGACAAGTAAGTATACGTTGACAATACAGAACTTAAATCATTTACATATGAATATTGTGTAAAGAAATTAAATCATTCACAAGTTATACAGATACTAAATGTAATTTCTTTTTTCTTTTTTTTTAATGTGATTTCTTAAAATGCTAATTCTGAATTTAAACTCATAATAAACATTCAAAGTTTTAAAAATCATTAATATAGAAGTGATTAGTTAGTCAGAGAACAATTACATGGACAATTTATACACACTACTATGTGTGATCTAATATTAAGTTGAAAAGAAATATGAAAAACATACAATGTTTACCCTGTTTTAAAATATTTTGTCTTACACATGTCTATACTCGTTAATTCACCCTTGTTACATTGATCTCTGTTAAATTGTTTCCCATTTTCCATTTTCCAGCATTATAAATCTTGCTGCAATAAATATATATAAGTTGGTGTTTGTTTATTTTTTTATTTCTGTAAGACAGACTATAAGAAATTATGAATATTTTTATAATTCTTGTCATCACTGGTCAAATTATTTCCCAGAAGAATTGTGTCTATTTTTATTCCCACCAACAATACATGAGAATAATCATTTCACAGCACATTCATCAGCTTTGGGTATTACCACTCTTTGTTAATTTAATATTGTACAATTATACATCATTATTGTTATTACTTGAATTTATTTCCTTCATAAAAGTTTGAACACTTTTTTATATATTTGTTTAGAAATTATAGTTTTACTACATAAAACGATTTAGCTATAATAGATAAATATTTATCTATTACTCATTGTAATAAAAATAGATTTTTATCTCTTCCTCAAAATCACTTATGTATAATAGATAAATTATATAATATTTGCTGCACTTCACCAGCTTTTATTTGCCTTTTCATTTTTTTAACGTGTACTTAATACATCCACATTTTAAAATATGTATGAAATCAAATTGTTCTATTTCCTTACTAATTTTCCTACTCCATTCATATTTACAAAATAACTGTCTTTCCAAAGATCCAATAAATATCCAATTCTATTTTCTATGGCATTATTTTTTTTTAAGTGAATTATATGTTCTCTCTAGAATGTATTCAGGCATATGGTGTGGGCTTGAGGAAAGATCACCTATATGTTTTCTAACTGCTAAACAGATACACCAATATCATTTATTGTGGGAAAAAGAGAAACTCACTGATGATCGACTTGTGTTGTTGCTTCATTAAGGATACAGTAGATTTGTTCCTGAGATAGAAACTACTCCTGAATTATTTTGCTCCATTATCCAGATTTCAGTGGAAGTCTGCTATAGATAATGTTACTTCTAATTAACATTTATACTTATCACATCCAAATTTTTTAATTTTATATAGCTTTTCTGTTGTTATTAAGTTGTTTTTTCATGCTTTGTTGTTGTTGTTTTCATCCTATATTATTTTATTAGGAAAACAAGTTAAAAATCCAGCACATACCCAGGCCTATAACATATGTCCAGAGTTAAAAGATGTGTATTGTCATATTTGACTCAGAAATTACTCTTTCATTTAAAAGGAAACAAAACATTACAAACATATCATCACTATCTGTGGAACTATACTTAGTCCCTAGTCCCTGACACTACTGACCTTCCCAAAGGCCAGCCCTCTTATGGCTTAAATGTGGATTCTTCCCATCTCTGCATGTACCTACCTAGAGCAGGGGTGTCAAACTCAATTAAAACACAGGCCATTTGGTGCAACAGGCAAGGTTCACGCGGGCCACATCACATTTACAAAGGTCACTGGAACTGAGTCAGTGCATTTATACACACCCACAGGCCCCCAGGAAAGGCACTGGGCCACGTGTATACTCGTCTTCAGTAGTTAAAGGGTTAACAAGGGAATTGTGTGTACGGTACTGCCTTGATTTCCCCTAAGCACTATTTTCCTCATAACAATTTTTTCTATTTTCATTTTATTTCAGAGCATCATGGGCCGCAAAAAATTACCTTGGGGGCTGCATGCGGTCCGGGGCCTCCAGTTTGACACCCCTGGTCTAGAGTGTTACTTTCTGTGCATATTCTTTTTTAATTTGTATAAATGGAACTCTGTATGTATTTTTCTAACACCCTCCCCCTATTTTTTAACTTAAGATTATGTTTTTGAGATCCATTTGTGTTGATGCATATCTACCTAATATATTCATTTTAACTGCTCTGTAGTGATTATCACATGTTAAACTAATCAAACAAGGAAGCTCTTAGGCTGAGGTGGCTCCAAAGCTTTGGTGGGTGACTAGATGTAGAATATACTTGGTTCTTGTCATCCAGAGTAACTATTGCTGAGTGCTTTTCCCTTTTTTTTTTCAATTAAGTGTTTAGTTGTTGTTGTTTTCATTTGTTTTTGTTTTGTTGTGTGTGTGTGTGTATAAAAGACAGAGAAGAGACTCTTCAGGAACAATTACTCACTCTTAAAATTAGTGAAAGCCATTAGCACTCGTTGAAGTTCACAATGGGTCCAAAGTCATCCAAACATACAGCTTCTGCTCTTAGTTCAGCAAACTCATTAATGAACAGTCATTGGACCTTTTCTTATTTGCAAATAAGAACAGAAGCAATCCATTTAGATAGATTAGGCCTAAGACTGGAAGTCAGTCATTTCGTTATCATTACAGCAGCCAGTGCCAACCAATACTCAGCATGAAATCTAAGATCAGCAACAGCAGCACAAATGCCATTCATGGGTTTCTAATTACCTAGCACATTTTAGCAGATAGTAGTTAGCATAGGGGTTAATAACACAGTTGTTCTTCCATTTTTGTATGCGATGGCAATTTATGATAACTAGCATACTCCAGTTTTCTGAATTGTATTACATTTCTTTAATGGCAAGTACTTGCTGGTCCAAAATCAGATTCACTCACCTGCCTGCCAAGCTAGCTACCCTTCAAATATCCCTGGTAACATCAACCATTTTTCCCTTTACTCAGAATTAAAACTTTGTGTCAATCTTCCACAAATGAAAGCAATGAAAGCATGGTAACATCACACCCTAATTTTGGCTTTTCATAACCGTGTAGTCTACACAGTCATCAAACATGTTAAGCCACTGACTAGGAAAAGTCAGATGCAGCTAGTATTCAAGTCAGTTACCCTGGTACCAATGTTATCATGTGAAAGTCAAGTCTTTGCAGCTCTAACAGCGGGACTTTTAACTCTGCCTATTGCCTATCTTTGGTATCAGGAGTTTGTTGTTTGGGCTTGGCCTGTCCCAGCATTCAATCATGCTTTTCCCAAATGGTCCAGCTGGATCACGACCCTCCAGTTAAATGCTCCTACTCCTAGCACCTGGCTGGCCTCCTGGTCAAGCCAGTTCCAGCCCTATACCCACAAGCCTTCATCCTATAAGCCAGCACTTATCTATCACTGTACCCTCTATCACCACGTGTGTGTGTGTGTGTGAGCGCGCGCGCGCGCACACACACACACACACACACACACAGAGGCTAGGAGTAGCACCTTTGCCTTAAATCTACATCTACTGAAGTGACATTTCCTTAATATTACAACACAGACCAAGAGAGGTGGGGCCCTGTGCTGCAACATAAATATGCAGTGTTAGGTACATGAGTGGTTTTCCAGTGGTTGAGTTAGTCCAAGTGCACACAACATGTTTGCATGTAATCTGCAATATCTCGTCTTCCCTCTTGATTGTTCACACTACGAGAAGTAATGCTTAAATCCCCCTAGCCTTTATTATGTGGCTATAATGCCTATGGGCACCTAGAACCTGAAGTTAGTAGAAAATTCCATGCAGATCCTTACAATTTGCTTCCCAGATGAGGAGGAATATGTGTGCTCTTCCCGGCACGACCAGCAAGTCTCCATAATATGGTGTAAAGCCTGCCTGGAAGTCATGCAGGTTGGGTTGTGTAGTTCTGCCTGAAGGATATGAGCAATTCCAAAACTTATTCACAGGCTCCAGGGCAATAGTCATTAATGACTGAGCTGGGCTGCTGGTCTTGGCATGAGAAAATTCCCCTATAGAGACACAAGTCTGAGAGGCCTTAGGAAAACCTGGCATTTGGGTTCTTGAACACTGGACCTAATCATTCAACTCACGTGTTGAGTTAGGTGTGAGCTGGAAGACATCTTTCTAGACTTAGCATAGGTTTTTATTTGTGACAGTAGGGTGCTGTTGGGTTCCAAGAGCAGTGAAGAGAGGAGCTAATGAAATGTCCTCAAGTATAGATTGCTCACCCCTTCCCTACCCAGCCTACCAGCAGAAAGAGGTTTCACCTGCAGAGAAAACAATGGTATTTCCATTATGGCTTAATAACCTTCTCACCTTGGTCTCTAGCAGAATATGACCCACCCAAAGACATCTTAAAGGCTTCAAAAATCAGAATACACATTGTTTAGAACTCGCCATCCACATAAACCACAGTCAGCACTGTGTTCTACACAGTTATCAGATATCAGTCAGAATTGCAGAATAATTCAAATGTGAGTCTGTTCTAAGCAGTGTTAGTGAAAATTAACCAACCTAGGACTTGTGATGACTTCAGTTTAGGGGTTAACTTATGGCTCTAGCCTTACACCCCTGTGAGGAAATATTTAGAAATCAAAACTATACTTATCCAAAGAAGAAAATTTGTTCTGCAACAAGTCAAATCTAAATTCACTTTTAAGGGAAACTTTTCTGGTTTTTTCAGGGGCACCTTTACTGATCAGAACATTTACCATCACAGTTTTTAACTTGTGTTTTAAGGTTAAAGGTTACTTAGGCATTTTCTCCAAAACATGGGTTTGTTATTTTACATTTATGTATCCAAGTGTTCCCGTAAATAAAGAAATTATCTCCAAAGGCAAATGTAAGCACCTACGTGCCAACCTTCCTTCCTTTCCAATTATTTATTGAGTGATTATTATGTGCTAAATCTCCAATGAATTTTATGTCTTAATTTTTTTAAATTCACAGAGATATATAATTGTAAATGGTGATAATTTATGTATAGTTCAGGAGAATTACAGACAGCTTGTATTGGTGCAGATCCCCTTTTTGTAGGTGAAGGGCAGACAGGGCAGGCGTTGCTATGGAACTGAGAATCAAACTTCAATCTGCATGGTAAGTAGGAATTTAATTGGAAGAAGGGGAAAATAACATTCTAGGAAGAAGCAGTACTATATCCAGAGGTTTTGACATGCAGGGTAGAAAGGAGGGGTGGAATCTGAGAGAAGACTCACTTTTTGGCCTCAGCAGGAGAGAGGCAGCATAATATCTAAAGCTAAACTGAAGGGGAGTTGGAAGAATGCTGGGCCTTGGCAGCCACTTGTAGAGTTTGATCTTTATCTTGAGAATTGAAATCACTTGCCTCTGTGTAGCTTAACTATCAGGACTAAAATCACTTATGTCAACGTGATTTAACTATTTCTTTCAGGAGATTCTAGCTTAGAAAGTTAACATTGTAAATCAATAAGCAACTTTACTGTTTGATTTAGCAAATTCCTGCCAAGCAATTTTTTCAAAGAAGTGCTTGATTCATTTTTCCCATCAGGACAAGAGTACTTAGCCCCAGAAACAACCTGCTTATCACACAACAGATTATTCATCAGGACTTGAGTCAAGATTCTCGAACCTTGTGCCCTCCGATCCTAAACTGCTACAAGGTGCACTGTGTCCCAATCAGTTGGCCTTGAAAGACCCACCATAACTCACTTGAGCATAGATCTCAAGCCTGTAAATACCCTCCTCCAACATCCCCCTTTGAGACACCAGCAAGGCTTTTCCAAGGCAGTGCTCGTCCATAGTCAGTGGAGCCAATTAGCTTTGCTTGACCAATAGGTTGTCTGATGGTCTTCGGCAGAGCTCGCAGTCATCGATCTTAAGAGCAAACAATGTCACTGAAAATTTTTAAGAAAGTGAGTAACAGGGTCAGCTTTTATGCTTTAATCTAGCGGCAGTTTGGGGGGTAGACTGGACAAGACCCAGAATCACTACTGCGTGGACGCAGTATAGATGCTATTGCTATAGTTGAGAGGAGAGTTAATACAAGCTTGGAATTTGGACATGACCATGGAGATGGGCTAAATGGACAGATTAGAGACATGTTTTGGAAGTAAATCCAACAAGGCCTGCTAGGACACTGGGCAGTAAGAAAGAGAGGGAAACACAGATGTCAACTAGAAATTGTAAATTTTGAGTTGCTAAACTAAATAGAAAATGACATCATTCTACTGGATGGAAACACAATAAAGAAATAGGTTTGAGGGAATGCCAGGATAGCTCATCAGGTTGAGTGCTTGCCTTGCAACTATGAGGTTCACGGATTAAATCCCAGGCCTGGCCTGTGCAAACCCACATGCTGAACTGTGGCACAACTGGTAACAGCTGGGATGGTGGTAAAGGTTCTTGCCTTCCATACAGGAGTCCCCCCAGCTTGGTTCCTGCCCAGCACATCCCCACATCCACCCATGCAGACTAAAACCATGTCAGAACGAATGATGGACAACTATGGAGTCAACTCTGTGTCCTCCTCACTTTCTCTCTCTCTCTCTCTCTCTCTCTCTCTCTCTCTCTCTCTCTCTCTCTCTCTCTCTCTCTCTTCTCAAAAACAATAAAATAAATCTTAAAAAGGAAAATAAGCAGGTTTGAGAAGGGATGTGGAGTCAGATTAGGGAATCATGAATTAATTTTGGACGTGCTATGTCTGAGGTGCCTATGAGATGCCTCAGTGAAGTTGTCAAGTAAGCATTTGCACTTGTGGCTGCAACTCAGCAGGGTCTGAGAAACAAAGCAATGGCCACATACTCAGGAAATAATTATTCTCACCTCCACTCTGGTCATTGTTAACGTTTCTAATTTTTTTTAATATTTCAACTCAAAGACTCTCTACAATGTTGCCCTCCAACTTCAATAGCAAAAAGCAGACAAGAAAATTCCCATATTGTGGATGAAATAAGGGGTTGTAACAGTATATGACATAATTATTATTGCCCTCTGAGACCAACCTGGTTCTTGATACTTTTTGTTCGCTAAGCAACTGTGGAATACCAGACATAGTTAGATTGCTAGGATTAGTCCAAAATGTCTCTTTCCTCTCCATATAGTTAAAGAAAAGCAAAGGAATTTAGAGCTTGGGCTTTGGGGTGAGGTAGATTTAGATTTGACTCTTGGATATACCACTCATTAGTCTGATAATCTTGGAGAATTTTTCTTATTAAACTAGCTGAGACTCAGGATCCTCAATTGCAAAATGAGTATAGTAATAACTTCCACCTGATGGGGTTTTATGAGATGTAAATAAGATCATGTAAATATACTCACTGGCATAGTACTTGACATGTATTATGTACTCAGTAAATGTCAGTTATTATTACAATCATCCTTGGTTTTTTGCATTAAAGGACCCTCAAACTTGTGGAATCTGGCCATAAGAATTGTCATTACTGCAGGACTAATGGGTTAAAGAAATAGGAAATCTATATTATTTTTCTACTTCTGACTACTGTATTCCATATGCTCCCCCTTTTCTGCCCTCCACGGGCCTCTACTTTAAGGGCATGGGTATCCAGTGCTTCATTTGTTCAGTCTCACACCAGTTAAGAAGGAAGTGGAAAACAGAAAGGTGACAAAGAGCTCTCATTTTTCTCCCTGTGTGATTTTATTTTAACCTGAGGTTTCTTTGTGCTATTATATGTGTTCTCTCTGAAGAGCTGGTCAAGACCCCTTCCTGTAATGCTTCCACTGAGCTAAGCTCCCTAAAGCCAGAGCTTCCTGAGAAGCGGGCTTTCTTAGGCATCCAGTTGAATTAAGCAAGTTTTATCCAATTTTCCTTAAGTTAAACTGTATAAACTAAATGAATTTTCATGAGATCAAGGTAGCTCAAATGGAATGTGACTAAAGCAGAGACGTAAAATTGCTGCAAACCGCAATCAGGCCAGTTCCAATTATATGAGGTGCATTCAGACGAATTTAAATTAGGAGAAATCAAATTGGTCCTGAAGAGGTTAAATCTAATCTAATTTATCCCATTCTAAACTGGCTCTAATTGAGTTAAAGGGATTAAGACATTTTAAGTTGCATCAATTCATTTTTAGTTGGAGTAGATAAACATGAATGGGGCAAGACAACTCTGTTCAGCATGAACCAGACAGACCTGAACCAAACTGGATTCTGAACAGTTTAACTGGAATCAAACTTTATCCACCTAGGTAATTACTGGGTGGTATGAAAAAAAGAAATACTTTAAGAATTGGTGCCACACAATGCATGTGTCAAAATATTAAATATCATTTCTTTAAAAAATATATTTATTTTATGGTTTAAGAGAAGGCAAGCAAGAGAAAGACAGACAGAGAGAGGGAGAGAGAGAGAGAAGTGGGGAGGACCCAAAGCAGTCTCCATAGTTGTACATCATTAGTTGTGACATAGTTCCATTCCACACAGGTGGATGTGGGGCTGCATGGGACAGGAACTGAACTGGGGGCCTCTCATCTGGGACATGAGATCCTTTGCTGACATTCCAGCAGTTACTGGTTGCACTGCTGTTCCGCGTATGGTTTGCACAGACCCCAGGATATGATCTTCAGACCTAGCAATTGCAAGGCAAACACTCAACCAGCTGAGCCATTCTGGCATCCCCCAAACTATCATGATTTCTTGTTTGAACGGTTGCTATTGCCTCTTATTTGGTCACCCTGGGTCCACTGTTGCCCACATATACCCTGTTCCCCAAATAGGAATCAAAGTGATTCTTCTACAAAGTTTCACAACTATGTTTGAGAACTCATCCTAGAAAAAGTGCTACATATCTCATTGCTGAATATCACTACGGTCCCCTTCAAAGTATTCCTCTTGAGAAGCTATGCACGGATACAAATGCCTAGTCCACACTTCAAATCAATTTTTGAGCTCTTTCTGGAATGGTCATCAGAGCTGTCATTGTATTACACTTGATGTCCTGAATGTCATCAAAATGTGTTTCTTTCAATATTTCCTTTATCTTTGGATAAAGAAAAAAGTCACTCGGGGCCAGACCAGGTGAGTAGGGAGGGTTTTCCAATAGTTATTTGCTTACTAGCTAAAAACTCTCTCACAGACAATGCCGTGTGAGCTGGTGCATTGTAGTGATGCAAGAGTCGTGGGTTGTTGGTGACAATTCAGGTTGTTCTTCTCTAACTTTTTCATGCAGCCTTTTCAGCACTTCTAAATGGTCAACTTGGTTGACTTGGTTGACTATTTGGCCCATTCGTACACATCCATAATGAACAATCCCTCTGATATCACAAAAGTTTATCAACATTATCTTGATTCTGGTTTGGACTGATGGAACGCTTTTGGTCATGGAGAATTGGTTGACTTTCACTGTGTACTTGGGTGCTTTGTTTCAGTATCATATTGGTACACCCATGTTTCATCACCAGTGATAACATAACCCAAAACATCGTCTCACCTCACCAAAAGGTCTTGGCAAACTTCTAATCTCCTTTGCTTTTGTTCATTGGTGAGCTCCTTTAGAACCATTTTTGTACACACCTTTCTCTCGCCAAGATTTTCATCAAAGATTTTCCTGTTTCTTTACCCATGCTTAGTTGCTCTGCTCTGCTTCTCACAGTTAGCCGACAATTTTGACACACAATTCGATGAATTTTTGCAATATTATTTGTCAGTTCTGCTCATTAGTGGATGCCTTGACCTCTCTTCATTAGTGACACTTTCTCTCACCCCAGAAAAATGTTTCATCCATTTGTACACTGCCATTTTCTTCGTGGCATTATCTCCCTAAACTTTCACTCTTGCCAAGTTTAACAAGAAATTTAACATTTGTTCATTGCCCTAGTTTAAGCTTCAACATTCTCACAATGACACACAAAACATGCAACAACAATAAATGCCACTCAGCAAGACACTGCCACATGTCGACATAGGCACAGCTGAGACACTGATATACCACTGTTATGAATCCTTACAGAGTTGTCTGTACAGTGCTGCCAACGTAAGTACACAGTGGCAAGTTCTCAAACTTAATTGTCAGCCTAGTAAACTATTAGCTGATTCACTCATTACCCTATTTATATATTCATATATTCATATACTCTCATGTGTTTTCACTTAATTCTAAATCTCTACTACAGGGCCCAGTGTACTGACTCTCAGCTATCTCTTTGATTTCCTCACCTACTACTCACCCCATTGTTCCCTCTGCTCAAGTCATGCGTATTCCATGCTGGTCCTTGGAAGTTCCATGAATGCATCTGCTGGGGCCTTTAGCTTACCATACCCTCCACCTGGAACACCCTTTTCCCAGATATCCACATGGTGCCCTCCCTCGCGTCCCGAGTCTCCACTCTCATGATACCTTACAGAGAGATCCTGCTTAACCAACTTCTCTCTGATAGCAACGTCCCACTGCCGTTTTCATACTGTATCCCTTTATTCTCTTGAATTTTTCTTCAAAATACTTACTGCCACCCAACTTGTTACATATTTGCTTGTTGATTGTTTGTTCCAACTCAATTGAAAGCTTCCAAAGAGCAGAGACTTTTTATATTTTATTCCTTGCATATACCCAAAACTGAGATAACTGCCTGGGACTTAATTGGCACAACTATCAATGTGTTTAATGAGTAAATGAGTTATAATTAACCTTTTATCAAAAAAAAATTATATTTGGGGAAGCTGGGATGGCTCAGTGGGTTAGGTGCTCACTTTGCAGCCCCAGGGTCTGAGGATCAAATCCCGGCCCCAGCCTGTGTGGACCCATATGCTGAACTGGGGAATGCCCCCAGTTCAGTTCTCACCGGGGCGAGACCCCGGCCCAGTTCCTGCCCTGTGCAGCCCCACCCACCTGTGGAATGAAACTATGTGGAAAAGCCAATGATGTGCAACTATGGAGACTGTTCTGGGCCCTCCCCCTTCTCTCTGTCTCTGACTCTGAATCTCTCTCTTTCTCTCTCTGTGAAAAAAACCCCCCACAAAACCAATAAATAAATCTTAAAAAAAATTATATTTGACAATTCAGTCAATATCTGATATTTTTCTTGACATTAAAAGAAATGGGATTTTCAAAGTATCTGGTAGCCATTGTTTTTTCTATCAATCTAAGAATCTCTCAAAAGAAAGGCACACTGAAGCTACGCTGTGGCTATTGTGTTTCCCATGGCTTGTTTAGTAGATGAAGAGACTAAATAAGAAGTAAATCCATACTTTGCTTTAACTACTTTTTCCACTTTATCTTAGGTATTGACTAAAAACAGCTTGTAACTCAATCTCTTAATTATTTAGCTAAAATGCCAACTGAGCCCAAATCACCTCTAAAATGTATTAGTACAGTTCAGTAAAGAGAAGATGACAGGAAAAAACAAAACAAACAAACAAGAAAACCAACACTCAATATGTGCTAATATTGTTTTTTTTATTTTAGGAAATCCACATTACTGCAAACATCAATTTCAGAAACATTTTAGAAAGACATTAAGACAGAAAAAGGCAATGAGAAATGCAAAACATACACACACACAAATACCTATCATAAGGAACTAAGTAATTCAGAGAAAGATTAAAATGTTCTTTGACCAATGGAGATATTAAGAAACCACATACCCCAAAATGAACATATGGAATAAAATTAAAGAGTACATATCTGCTTTTCACACTTTAAAATTTAAACAATACAAGTTAATAATGAAGATTAAAAGATTCTTGAATGTGCTAAGTCTACTTGAACACTCTTCAATTATTTGCCATCCAAATCAGAACTCTAATTAAGGTCATAAGTTTACCTTGTTGAACTATGAACCCACAGTTCTGAATTCTGTTTATTTCTTAGTTACACAAGGTTCTCTAGACATCTACCACCAGGATCAGAGACAAAATTACAATCATCTGCTTCAAGGGGACACAGAGGAGGTATTCACACTAAAAGACCTCTAATTCCAAGATTCTATGCTCAAATATAAACCACTTAATGGCTTGAGAAAGAAATGTTGTTTCACCTTGTACTTTATCCTGATTATTTCGCACAAGCAGAGAGCAAGCTAAGTAATGGGCCCCTCAAGCTATAAGATATAGTCGAAGACACGTATATCTAACGTCTGCTTAACTGATGACAATGATTTTGAGAAGTAAATTAGGACAATGGCTCTGGTTGAAAGGGCCATGCTACAAGATGTTTGCCTTTTATTGTTAGCTCTAAACAATTTAGAATTGATAATGGTTAATTTTAACTTTTAAGAATAATCATTCATCCTGCATAAAAGACACATCTTTATAAAGTAAACATTTTATATAGTTTCTCTTTTAAAAAATAGCTTTGATATACTTTTGATGCCCCTAAACATTCGTGCTGCCCTTGCCACAGCTATCATTTCAAAGACCAGCTGGCTTAGTGACCACTGCAGTGCTAGATATTCCTTCGCTGGCAAAACCTCAGAGTGATTGTTCAGTCATTACAAGGTTTTCCTAAACCACTAGTTCTCAGATTTTGCCTTGCCTCAGAATCCCCTGGAGGGCTCCTTCAACCAGAAGACTGGGCCCCACCCCCAAGTTCCTGAATCAGTGGGTCTGGGGCAGGGCTGAGAATGTGCATGTTTACAACGTTCCCAGATGATAGTGATGCTGCTAGTCTAGGGACCACTTTGAGAACTACTGCTTCAAACTATTAATTTATCTGTTCTTTAGAGAGCCATGAAAGCTTAGAACCCAGGCCCCACATGACACGTACTAAACTTCCTTTAATTCTCTGTCCCAGGGACAATCCTTGATAAAATCCATTTTCACTTCCTCTTTTATAGCAACAGCAGTGCCTGGGCAGCTGGGGAGTCCTCACCACTATTTGCTTGGCGCTGTGGGGTTTGGGGGGCCTGGATAGGGCATGTTTCCTATTTCTTACCAGAAGAGCTTCAATTCCCCATGTGTCTCCAGAAGCCCTGGATCTATAAGGCTCCCCAGGACAGGACCCATGCCCCTGGGGGACCAAAAGCCACAGCTACATGTCTCTGCCTAGTAGGTCTATCTCATCCAGGAGGAAGTCCATGTCCTCGCGTCTCACTTGAGGGCTGATGACCACCTGGCGGAAGAAGTTGACCTTCCCTCGGTGGGGCTGGTAGCCCAGCATCAGATTTCCCTTCTTCATCATCTTCTCCTTAATGGCTGGGGCCACCTGCATAGGGGGAGAGGACGGGTGGAGGTGAAAGGTCAGAACAGTGAAGCATTATCATTCATTTTAGCCACTCATCTGATATTTACTGGTGCCCACTGCTGTGGATCCCATTCCCACGTATCCAACAAGGTCAGCATTAATAATAGTCTGTTGAGAACTTGACACACGAGGACTGCTTCAGGTGCTTTATTTTTATTTTTACTTTTTTTAAACATTTATTTATTTGTTTGTTTGTTTATTTATTTATTTATTTTGACAGAGGAGAGAGAGAGATACAGAGACAGAGACAGAGAGAGAACTGAACTAGGGGAGCTCCCAGTTCAGCATATGGTTCCGCACGGGCTGGGGCCGGGACTCGATCCTCGGTCCCCAGCGCTGCAAAGTGAGCGCCTAACCCACTGAGCCATCCCGGCTTTCCCTTCAGGTGCTTTAGATAGATGAGTTCATTTAATCTTCACAATAATCCCATGAGAAAGACACTACTAATATGCCCATTTATAGATAAGAAAATTAAGTTGCATGGAAATTATACAGAGGATGCACACATTATAAGAAAGGAAAATGTACACACATTTTAAGAAAGGAAAAAACTATGTTAAAATCATAATCTCAACATATACTGATAGTAAAAGATGAATACAAGTCACATGTGACTTCTGCAATTACAAAAGGTGCTCATAGTGGTTCTCATCAGTGTCCAGACATTTCTGATTACTGCAAACTACTACTTGAGCATTGTTGACCACAGTGTCTACTTGCATTGCTGCGCATGCTATTTCAATTTACCATGTGCCTCAAACTTATCACGAATGTGTGCTGTTGTTAGGCAGGTTGGAGGTTCTGTTGCACACTCATGCCTCCATTGTTGTACTTCCACAAGGTTCTCAAATTTCAAATACCACTTCAAAATGGTCCTGTGCTCCTTGAATGACAACCGTGCTTCTGCCATTTTCTTTATTATCCTGCCTGTCACATGTTGACACTAGCATTCATTTGATTAACGGCCATCTTTTGAGTGAACGTCATACTACATATACATTGCTACAGCTTCAAAAAGTAATAGATGACATTTCTTAAAATGCATTTACATTTTTTGGCACCCCTGGTATAAACAGTCTGAAGATTAGTGTTCAGTAAGTGGGAGAGCCAAGATTTAAAACCAGGCAGTTTCACCCAAGCCCACACTCTGAAACCTAAACCATTATGCAATGCTCCCTCATTAAAAACAAATCAGGTGCCTCAGGGGTCACAGTCTCCAAAGTGTCAAGTATTATATTCCCAAATTTGTCTGAACAAAAAAAATACTCCAGTTCAAGCATCTGGAAACAAAAAAGTCATAAGTGGAGAAAAATACCACAAAATAACAGCCTTGCATTGATAGTCTACCAAGAAAAACACTAATACAGATATTATATGCAGTTCTATTTTGAAAATTAACAGTTTATTAGTTTATTAATAAGACATGTGTGAAATATAAATACCCTGTCTGCTATTAAGAGGTATAAAGTTACTCATAAAATTAGAAGGAACATATTTTAAAGATTTCCAGCTAACATGTGAAGAATGGGTCCTGATCATCCAAAGGCACAAATTTTTCTGAAAGTTTAATGTCTGAAGAAATCAGTCCAATTTAAGAATCGCATGGGAAAATGAGTCCACATTCAAATCTGTAGTGTGACCACCCAATAACTAGATTATAAACTTAAAAAAAAAATTAATAGTACATTCCTACTGGCTTGGAAATGCAAGTAAAGTTTTTCTACTTTTATTTTAACTCTTTAAAATTTCTGAGCATGTCCTACTGAACACGTGGAAGGGGAAGAATATAAAGTGTTTCTTCTCAGAAAGATAAAATGTAGCTAATCTAGAAGGAATAAATGCATATGTAAGTAACACAAGGCACAGTGTGCTTTAAAATTCCTTAGATGACAGACATACCGGTAAGTGTCAGTTTTTGTGAGCCTCTCACACCACTCTAGTTTTTAAGCGTACCTATGTTTTGTCAGATCCCTGGAAGACATGCCAAACTACTTTATTTGACATTTAACACAATCTTGATCTATCCCAAAGCTTACGGATAAGTTGGGGGTGTTAGACCTCTGGAGATACAATATGCTGGACTCAACAGCAGCCTTCTCAAGGAACGTTTAAGGCTAATTTTAACTAAGTACATTTTTCCTTACGTACGTGCTAATTTTGGAACATAAATCTTGTGGAATATGGGCTACACGATGCAACAGCAAAACAAACACTGATGAAATAGTCACCTTGCCATTCTAATAAAGGAAGGGAGTTCTCTCAGAATATAATGAGACACACACACACACACACACACACACAAATACGAGCATAAAATAAAAAATGTAGAAAAATAAGATGAAGTCAGAGGTCAAGTTAGGGAACAAACGTGAACAATTAAATTCTACAAATATCTGTAAATGGGTCACAAATTTTATTCTGAGCTTTGTAGAGGTTAGAAAAACAGGGTTAGGTCAAGACCATCTCTAACCTTTTTGCAAAATTTAGTGACACATATTAAGTAGAGGCTGCAAGTTGGAAGCTAGTAGGTAACTCTCTATTGTGCCTATGCGTGTCTGTTTAAAACTCTTGAATTTGAGCGATCCAAGCATCAGCTGAGTTTTCTGCCCACGCCCTTTACGAAAGTACCATTTGTTATTAGAATTATAAAACCTAGTGAAACCACGTGGAAGTATAGGGAAGGTGAGTGAAACACGAAGCTGAGTCCTTCGGAAAGACTTGGTAAGGGGAACCGCTACACTAGGTGTGGAGCGGAACTGCCAAAGCTGGCACACACAATCTGGAGAGTCCAGGCGGCGGCACAGGCGCTGCCCCTTTCCCACATAAAGAAACCCGAGCTGTCTGAGCGAGATGACCTCTGAAGAGCGCGCTCTTGGCAAGGCCTTCTAGTCACCAGGCCTCTACTCAAGGAAAGTCTCGCTGGCTTTTGGGAAGCATTTGGGCCCCTTTGCTTGATGGGAAATAACCTTTCCTTCAGAAGGTGGGGAAGTAAAGGCTCGTAGTTTATAAATTGAAATGTTTATATGTGCATCACATGGTTTTCTAGGATCATTTGTTTTAAATGACCAGTACTTATCACCTCGGTTAGGAGGGTTTCTATGTGGCTGTGGATGTGAATGGGGCATGTGTGGGGGCATGTGTGTGCACAACCACGTGTAATTTAAACATCTAACCCACCATTTGCTACACTGAAAGTCCTATCTGGTCACAGAGCAGGGCAGCACCGTGGTGTGACTTACCGGTAAGCTCATGACAAGGACACATTTTTTTTTTTTTTCTAATTCAAGGAGCAAGAGGCCTGTTGATGTAACCTGAAGGTATGAGAGCCAAGCATAGCAGTGCCAGGCATGGACCTGACTCACCTGGGACAAGTGTCTGGCCAAGAGGCACAGATTATCCACTTTAGAGCTTACAGATGGTGGTTCTGCCTTTTTTTAAAATCAACATCTCATTCATGTTTATCTTCAGCCTCCTGTAAGTACCTATGGTATAACTGGCTCTGGCTTATAGCCAATTTTAAATTTAAAACAGGAGTGCTCTTGGCTCAAACCTAATTTGCATTGTCTATTTCTGCTTACTTTTCAATATCTCTATTCTTCCCCCAAAATATGTCATGCCTTACCTTTGCAGAGCACTAGAATTTTGATTCAAGCTCATAATGTGTCAGAGGCTCACATGAGGCAATTACAAAATAAGTCTGTTGGGTTTTCTATTCTTGTAAGCAAACAAAAAAATATTTTGTAATGTGAATAAAATAGGTAAAAAAGGGCCCTTATATATTTCAATATAAAGATATTTTTGGCCTTTAAATTCTTGTTGTTGTGTAAAGCACAAGAATTTGTTTCCATGGACAAAACAGTGAAATAAAAACCAATATTTTAAGCTGAATTTTGTCACTGACTTTCAAAATGTATAAATGACTAGATATCTGTGTGACTCAGAGAACCAACTAAGTGAGGGTTTAACAGTACAACACACATTTAGTTTGTGTATCCATGCATACAAGAGAAATTCCTTGAGGTAATTATTCCTAGGTAAGAGGGGAAAGCCGACTTTACATATGGATACCTCAGGGGAGGGGGTGGGGGCATAAGCAACACCAAGGTTTATATTCATTGAATCTGTCACAAATTATAATTATAGTCATAGTTGTTGTTAACTATTATTTTACCAACTCTTTACAACTTGCAATGTGCCTTCCCATGAACTCAAATTAAAGCTTATTTGAAATAAACCCACGGTTTTAGGGACCAAGAATGTTCTCATTAAAAGGGAGCTTTTCACCTTTGCACTTAAAAAATCAACTATTTTCTATTCATAAAGCTCCAGGCACAATCCAGCAACTTGAATATTCTCTCTTGCTGATCACACCAGAGAAACAGTCCTAATCCGACAGGCTGGAATATTCACAGGGGAATGAAAATATGCAAAAATGAAATCTAAGTATCCAAATAGCATCCCTAAATGGAGCGTGCACGATGGAAAGCAATTTGGCAGGAGTGAGGTTTCTTTCCAGCTCTCAATTATTTTGCCGCTGGTTTTCCTTCAAATTGTAAATCAAGTTCTTTTCTCATACCCCAGTGCACTGTTCCCTGCATCTTAAGTGGAGGGAGATCCTGACATTTCTATTTGGTTTCACAGGAACTTAATCGACATATTTCTGTAAGACGGATGTTTTTCCCCCTTAAATAATGCTCCAGCAATGAGTTAGTCATTTAAACAGAATTTTGTTGTCACACCCCTGAAGCATTAAATAATATAAGGTATTTAAAAGTTGCTTAGGGGAAGCCGGGGATGGCTCAGTGGGTTAGGCGCTCACTTTGCAGCGCCGGGGACCGAGGATTGAATCCCGGCCGCGGCCCGTGCGGAACCATATGCTGAACTGGGAGCTCCCCCAGTTCAGTTCTCTCTCTGTCTCTGTATCTCTCTCTCTCTCTCTCTGTCAAAATACATAAATAAATAAAAATATATTTTAAAAGTTGCTTAAACCCAGGGAACAAATAAATAAAATAACTCACATTCTGGCCAAGTGTAGTGATTTGATAACAGGTAACTGACCAGGCACTATAATAGTCTCTTAAAATATAATTGCAATATTCACAACATGACATTTCTTTCTAAAAATGTGTTACATATGTAATGTAAACAGCAACACATTTTTTTCTATATAGAAAGTGTTTCTCAAACTATCTGTGAGGAAGTTTATTTTTTCCACTGCATTAGTACATACTTTTGTGAAATACAATAAAAGTGAGGTACTAAATAAAAGTGAAATAAAAAAGACACAAAGAATATAAGCCCAATTTTATTCTCTTATTTTTAAGTACAACAGTAAAGTTATGCTGTTAAGTTGTCGTAAAAGCTTCTAAATAGGAATGTTCAATCCATGATTTTCTTATTGCAGACTGCTAGCACCCGGTTTATGGATCTGCATGAGGCTGGAAACCACATTTTGAGAAGCACTGCTCTCTTTTAACTCCCTTGGCTCCTTGTGGGTGTACATTACATACATGAGCCATGAATCTTATTATTTTTGCATACTTATTCTGTTTATTGGCATGGTCTCCATTCCATTTGGAATAGTAATTTGTACCCCACCATGTCACTGTGCCATAGTGTACCTAAACATTTCCCATTCGTCAACTCTTGGAACTGCTTTAGTAATGATGGCATTTCAGGGAAACCGTGGCCTTAATCATAAAACATGTAAATCAGTTCTCCGAAGTATAGTCCAGAGATCATAAAAGTAAGTTGTTCAAAATCTCCTAGGCTCTAGGATCTTTATACAAATTTTCCCATCATCTGTAAATATGGGGCAGCATAATTTCCAGAGTGGCTGAGAATACAAACCTGTAATTAAAGGAGGAAGCAAACATAAAAGACAAAGACTACACAAGTTTCTACCATGACTTTAGACAGCAATATCATTAAGAGCATCTAAAAAATCCAGAGATATTTGTTTTACTGAATTCTCTCCTAAATCGTAAACTATGTTCCCCAAACTACAGATTTGAGAGCTATCCTCTCAACTTTATTTTAATTAACCTACATCCCATATTCTCCAGGGAAGCAAGGATTCTTTGAGAAGTAGGAGGCTAAATTCATAATAACTTGCAAATCTTGTGGGTGGAGCGTAGGGTGGTCAGGCAGAGTAAAAACTGAAGAACAAATTATGAGCTTCCTATTATAATGAACATTTTTAGGATTATCTTGCCTAAAAGAGAATTGTATCAAATGTGGAAAATCATCTACAATATTTTTTCTCTATATAAAAATTCACTTGAATGAGTTTTTAATTACCCCATATCTACACTAAGCTTCATACATATTTGACCTCTTCTGTATTCCTCCAAAGAGAGTTTACAGTCTTACCACAGGTACTCGTTGCAGAACACCATTAAGCAAATAAGCACTGAGAAGCAATTGGGTGGGAGCTGATGCAGTTGCTATACTTGAATGCTAGTTGTTCTAGCTCTGGATTGGCAAACTTAATTTTTCTACAAAGCATCAGATAATAAATATTTTGGACTTTTTAAGTCATGCAATCTCTGTTGCAAATACTCAACTCTTGACACTGTAGTATAAAAGCAGCCCTAGAGAACATATACACAAATGAGCGTGACTGTGTCCTAATAAAACTATTCAGGAACAATGACATCTCATGTCCTGTGATTTTCACACGTCATAAAATGTTACACTGCTTTTGGTGATTTTTTTATCCACTTAAAAATGTTAAGGCCCTTTGTAGTCCCTAGGCTACACATAAATATGTGATCAACCAGAGTGGGCTTTGGGTGTCATTTACCAACTCCCTGGTCAAAATGGAAAACTACATTCTGATATGTAAAATGGGCCCCCTGAGAAGAAAAGGTACACAGAAAATTATGTTCATTGGGCTTCTTTCCGAAATTCTGCCTTGAGTCAAGGAATGATAAAGGTCATCTTGATACCCCTTCTTCAGCAGAACTCGCACCCAGAGCCACAGGTGGGGGGTAAGGGTGCTGCCGTGGCCTGCCTCCAGCACAGTTACTCTTGAGCTGTCACAAAAGGGAACTTGCTTTATATTTTCTTCCCAAATAATCTTGGTTCCGATAAGCCCCACCCTCCAAGTTAATGGGAGAAGTGTTCTGGGCATAAGATATTAAAATCCAGCTCATGGAAAGAGTGAGTATGAAATGGTAACTTCACACTTTGTACCTGGCACCCAACCCAAAACTGTTTCTGAGACATAAAAAACAACATAATTCATTGCCTCATTCGGTCACTTTTTTTGGTGAAGTTTGGAGACATGTCAGGTTTTCTGGGACCAGATAAAGATACAGTGTGGGCAAAGGTGGGGTCCAGAATCCAGGGCATACACAGCATCGAGGACCAGAACTGAACCAGAAGAATTCCAGCCCAAGAGAGCAATTAGTGTGCCTGATCCGCTCAGAGAACGCGGGTAGCTTCTCTTGTTCCTTCTTCCGAGCAGGGTGCGGGTCAGGGCAGTGGCAGTCTAGGAAGCAAACAGCTTTCTCGCTTCAATGACCTCAAGACACTTCCCGCAGGCTGAAGGCCAAGAAGCCGTGTGAGGAAAGCTCTCCTGGGGAGAACACCCAGTTCTGAAGATATATGGAAAACGGATGCAATTCCTTTACTTGTTCATTAATTTCTCTGATATTTATCTGTAAAAATAAAGCATCATGATGTTCCTTGCATGTGCCAGGGACTGGAAGGTTATCAGAACACCCACACTGGATCACAGAGTCTAAACACAGATTCATGTCCATTTTCCTTTCAGTATCAATTTTTAAAGAAAGTATATTTTCCAGTGGAAAAGTCTATTTCATCAGAGTCTGATTATGAGAAAGCTCAACAAGATGCCATCTGTAGGAACTCTCTAAACTTAAGTGGACTGTTTTGTCTTTGAACCAGATATCTGGGTTTCCCCTGACTGTAAACAAGGGCTAGCTTTTCTGTTACACATGTAGTCAGAAGATGCAGAGTTAAAATGGGTTTTGAATTCAGCTAAATATATATCCTCCAGTGTGTAACCTCTGTGTTACCCAGGGTGGTTGCTGCTAAATGAACAGCTGTAGAAATAAAGCGTTCCTTGTGGTCTAAACATATAGTCCAAAAGAGAAAGCAATTATTTTCAGTCTTGCATAAAAAGTTCTTTGTGGCAATGGTTAGCTTTACATCTTTAAAATGTAGTAAATTCAATCTCTCACTTGATACAAATGAAACAGCAGTCACCTCACAATGTATAATAGAAACCTTTCCTTTGTATTTCCAAATACATTCACGTAATTTGTCTCTTGCTCCAAATGTGACATTCTATTCATATGTAGCATAGGCAATTGCCCTCCCAACAGTGCGCTTTGTCTAAAATTGTTCTGAGTTCACAGAATAATTCTGTAAAATTTGGGTTGTGCCTGATCATATACTCACAGGCAGGCCCCAGGTCCCATCAAGAAGAAGCCATTTCCTGTCAGAACGACGCTACAGCACTTTCACATGTAGTGCTCGGCCAAGTGAGGGGGGAACTACAGCCTTCTCTTCATTTATGTCCAGGAACCGTCTAAGTCTTTGGGTTTTTCCTTCCTGATTGTATTTTAGGCAAAATGATCCCATTTCTCTGTCATTTCATCAAATTACATATTTTCCTTTTGGAATAGGAAATCGCTAAAGAATGCCTTTTTTTGTTGATAACTTCTTCACACATGTAGTAGTGGTTGATGTTCCCATTGCTTTGTGCAGAAGAGATCACAGTATACAATTTAATGCATTACCTTCTGGGGAAGTTATTTGTTGATGCAGGAGATAGACTATTTTCTTAAAATCACAAATTAATTAAATTATTGAATATGTTGTTTCTCTTACCTTTTCTAAATATGTATTTTGGCCATATAGCCCAACTAACAAAAGAGATGTGAATGTTTTCAGGAACTTTATTCAAAACAACACAAACGCGGGACGCTAGGATAGCTCAGTGGTTGAGCACTTGTCTCGCAATTGTGAGGTCCAGGATTTGTTTCCCGCCCTGACCTGTGCAAACCCCGTACGCTGAATTGTGGCACAACCGGCAACTACCAGGATGCTTCAGCAGTAAAGGTGCTGCCTTCCACGCGGGAGGCCCCCAGTCTATTCCCGCCCTGTTCAGCCCCACATCCACCTGTGCAGAATGAAACCATGTCACAACTAATGATGTACAACTACGGAGACTGCTCTGGGCCCTCCCCCTTCTCTCTTTCTCTCTCTCTCTCTGTATCTCTGTATCTCTGTCTCTCTGTGTGTGTGTCTCTCTCTCTTTCTCTCTCTAACCTTTCAAACAATAAAATAAATCTAAAAGAAACTAACAATACAAATGGCCTTCGATTACTGACTAGATAAATAAATGGTGATGCTTCTCTACCATACTACTCAGCAATGAAAGGGAATATACTACTGACACAACATGGATGAATCTCCAATATATTATGCCAAGTTCAAGAAGACTGACTCAAAAGGCTACTTACCATATGATCTCGTTTCTGTAGCCTTCTGGAAAAGGCAAAACCACATGCATGCAGAACAGATCAGGGGGTGCCAGGGTTTGGGGATTAAGAGGAGGGGTTGACTACAGGACAGCCCGAGGTCATTTTTAACGGTGACAGAAAGGCCATGTGTTACTGTTGTGGTGGTTTCATAACATTGAACTATAAATTCTGTCCGAAGCTGGATCTTAACCTGATTTTTCTTTATATGCATTAGAACCTAAAGGAAAGGCTTGCCAACAGCTAATGTTACGCATTTGTCAAAACTCAGAGAACTGTACACCTTGAGAGGTGACTTTTACTTCTATGTAAATTTTTAAAGGAACAAATGAATTGAGTTATGAAAACAAAAGAGGTTCTGAGTGGACAAGTGACTACATGAGATCAGATGATTAACTCAAGCTCCCAGTGCTCCTGTTTCCTTATCTCTAGGGATGAGACAATAATAAGAGTACATTACTTCTTTGTAAAATTGATACAGTATGGACTATGACATTGTAGGTGCAGCGTGTGATGCTGTGAACAAACAGATAGGACATTATGAAGATTAATATTCTTATTCAAGAAAAGTCTACAGCACAAACTCTATAAAGAAAAGAGAGGTCTGAATTGAGATGTGTCTGTCCAGTTCTGCCACTACCTGTGTGTCCTTTTAAGCAAAACCCTTAATTTCTCTGTAGGTCTGAAGTAAATTAGAAGGATCATGTTGACCAGCCTTAGATGCAAAGGATGGTGGTATTTTGGACACAGGGACACTTGAAGCTTTTCTTCACGTGGGCAGTGTGGAGCAATGGAAATTGTGTGGCCCCAGGGTCTATGAATGCTCTACAACACATCAGATCAAACACTAAAATGCGTCTGCCATAGTTATTAAATGTAATTCACATATAACTACAGGAGATTTAGGTTGAATTATGGTGACTAAGTTAACAAAATCTTTCATTATGTTTTATTTTGCTATATTTTATTTTGGAGCCATTTTCTTTTTAAAACTAACATGTATTTTTATATACTGCTCTTCAATTCCTATACTCCCTGCTTCTTTTGTCTGGTGGCTAAATAAGCTAGCTGCTTCACATTAGTGACCAAATATCCAATTTCCTCAGGACAAAATCAATTTATACCTGTAATTCTAAATAAATTCTGTTCTCACTGTTATAAATGAATTTAGATGCTAAGTTACATAATTTAGACTAACCATCTATAGTCAACAAACCTGGATACCAATTCCTGAAATTCTATGTGAGCTTGGGCAAACACTTAACTCCTCTGAGACCAACATTCCTCTTCTATTAAGAAGTGATAATAGAGCATGCCAAAATGGATCAGCAGGTTGAGCACTTGTCTTGCAGCCCTGAGGTGTGAGGATCAAATTCTAGACCTGGCCCATACGCCCATATGCTGAACTGGGGTGTACCCCCAATTCAGTTCTTGCTAGGGCAAGCTTCCCATGTGGGAGGCCCCCAGCTCATGAGGAAACACCTCCCATGCAGGAGGCCTCTGGCCTACTTTCTGCCCTGTGCGGGCCCGTGCCCACCTGTGGAACAAAACTATATAAAAAACTAATGTACAACTATGGAGACTGATCTGGGCTCTTTCCCTTCTCGCTGTCTGTCTGTCTCTGTCTCTCTCTCTCTCTCTCTCTCTCTCTCTCTCTCTCTCTCTGCCAAAAACAATAAAGATGTGATAATGCCTTGAAGGATTATTATGTGGTCTAAATGAAATAATATATATGGATGCAGCAAGCATAGAATTTGGCATCTGCTAAGTATCCAATGATACAAACTGGTATTATTAATTTCTTAAAATAAATGTGTTTTTAATTAATTTATACCTGGTCTCTTATTACACTACTTCATTATTATTTCTTGAGACATGAGCATTTGAAAGTGTTTTGAAAACATCACTTGTAATTCATTCTTTCTCTTCAAAGCATCTAAATGGTATTTAAATAATTGTGAGAGGTTGTGAGTTAGCATCTGTAGAAATCAAATCTTGTACCATATGCATGCCACTTCTGTATTCATCTTCTATTTAAGCAAGTTCAGGTTTTTTCCAACACTGACAAAGTAAAACTTTTTTTTTTCCTTTAAAAAGTAAGACAGTTGTTGGTCAGCTTGGTAGTTTGGTGGGGGGCAGAGGCCAGGGGTGGAGAGAGAAGCTTTCCACTGAAATACATTGTGTTTAAGGATAAGCTTATATTATATTATATTGTAGAAATTTCTGTGTAAGTATTTTGTAAGTGTTAACTTTTTTAGAATACAGAAATATGTTATAAGTAAAATTTTACTTCTTTGGACATGTGAAAAGGTTATATACTCAAAAAGTAATTTCTCCCAACATTTATGAGCTTGTGTCCAAAATGGCACAGTCTCCTTGTGTGTCCTGTCATTTACAGTTTTATCAAAAGAACACTGTCAGTTCCAGGTGCTTTCCGGATGTGACTGAGCATACAAATCACCTGTACCCAGGTCCTAAACCAGAGCCACTGGACTTGAACCTCCATGGGTTAGGCCCGGTGGTCTATATTCTTCCAGGCAGCTCAAGTTCTCCTTATCATGATGCAAGTTTGGGCGCACGGAGAATGACAGTCTCTTAAGTAGGACTTCCGAAGAGGTGATAGGGCGGGAGGTGAGAGGTGTTTTAGACAGGAAAACCACTTTGAGAGGGGAGGGGAGAGAAGATCAGAAATCTGCCCTTCTTAAACTGCTTATGTCAATGTTACAGTAAAACAAACCAGTGACCCTCAAAGAAGTGTCTGGCCAACTTTTCTGTTAATTGTGAAACCTGATAAAATGTTCACAACACTCAATCATGGCTCAGAAAACAAACAAACAAACAAACTCTTTGATTTGATTGCTTGAAGAATCAATTTGTCTCTTTCAATATATTTTCTTCCATCCCTGACATGTCCAATTTGTCTCTTAACCCTTTGCACAGTCTCACTCCTTTCCCCTGATATCGGGCCACCTATAATTTAGAGGTGAGCTGAATTGGTACGTCTCCCAAGCTTAACTGCTGTAAAATCTGTGGTCTATAGCCCGTGAAATCATATGTATCTGAGAGATCTCTTCAGCTTGGCAGAACATGGAGAGATAGGCTGCACTTTGACTAGTCATACTTTTTCTCAAATACAGACTTTTACCCTTATCTTCCTCCAGAATATATTGCAAAATCAGACATGCACAAAATAATAAAGTGCTTCTACATAAAAGAACTTCCCTGTTTTACCCTTTCCAGCAAAGAAAAAGCAAAGTCACAAAAACAAAGAGTTTAAAATCCCAGAAAGACTAGAGAACACAGCTTCACATTTGGTGTTTACAATGTAGAAATGACAATGACAGAAATTCCAATAAACCTAATGTCGTTCATATATTCAAGGCAGCTGAACTGAACAGTCATAAAAATAAACCAAACTGAACCAAACACTTTAGCTGAAGAATGGACATAATAAACATTTTGCACACTCTACAGAGCAAAAATTTTAATACTCAGTGGTGTCACAGTAGCCATCTGAGAGAACAGCCTCTCACTAACTGTTGTGGACCGACTCCCAAATTTTAGACCATGTTGAGACATTCCTACCTTGTTCCTTCAAGTGACAAATCATTCCAGATGTCTCAGGCAGGGGTACTACCACTTCTCTAGGGGCATTTGGAAAGGAGTTGAAGCATTTTGGATTGCTACAATGATTACAGGAGGCTATTTGCTTTTATGTCTGAAGGTCAAAGGTGCCAAACACTTCACAATGCTTACACTACACACGCCCAAGGAAGACTTGTGTGGCCCAAAGTGCCACAGTTCCACCATTGAGAAACACTGATCAGGAGTACCATGTGCTTCCAGATGCCACCTACATTTTACCTTGACACTTTGGGATTCTTTCAGTGTCTCTCACAAGTTAATAATCTTAGTCTGGTTGAGAACAGATCACTAAATCAATGGGTCAACAAAGTAAATGGGACCCTCAGAGACAGAAACACTTTGTGTTGTTTTCCTTAGAGTCCTTTTATGGTTATTCTCTTATTTTTTTCCAGCTTCGTGGAGGCATGGTTGGCCAATAAAAATTGTGTATATTTGCAGTGTACAGTGTGATGTTTTGGTGTACGAAGGCTGTCCAGAAAGTATCCGGCCGTGTAACCATTCTTGCTATGTTGACAATAGCTGGAGTTTTTCCAGGCCACCCTTGCATGCATACATTACAAATTGCTTACTCAATGATTATGAATGTATTTAAAGAGTATCACTCAGTCTGAAGGAGAAAATGGGACAATCCAGGTTTCCCTTTAGGTCCTCTGGGCAGTGGTCCAATTTCTCTGAATACTGCATCTGGCCACTTCAGCAGGGACACAGCATGGAGGCCCGCAAGCCGCTCCCAGCACTACTGCTGACGGTGGTACGTGGATCTGGTCCCACACACATGCTGCACCCACATCTCAGCCACACACACACTGACATGAGAAACACCTGAAATGCATTCTCAAGAGAGTAAAAATTCTGATTCCTTTTGCCACCGGTTTTCCCAGAGTAACTTTCCCTGAGAATCCTGTTTCCTTTCCATATTTGGCAATAGGCAATACAGCTGAAATTCTGTGTTTGGACTCAGTCCATGTCAACAAGCCCTTAACGGCCAATGAGGCTGCAGAGGCCTGAGGGCAAAACCTCATTAGAGGCACAGGCACAGATGGGGGAGCTGGGCCCAGGGTTGGCACTGTGAAGGTTTTAAGGTGTAGAACCTGTATATTAGACTTGGAAGGCTTAGCTTCCTGAGGAGCAGAATTATTAGTTTTTAGAGTAAATTTTGGGGCCTGACAAGGCAGGGAATAAAAAGGGAAGTAATCCCATGGTTCACATTGCTATGTCCTGACAGGAACGTGTCTCTGTCAAGGCATTTGAATGATGCTGCAGTGAGGTGCCCACTGCCTAACCCCACCCACCTGCATCCGTTTACCATATCCTAGTCTTGTTTATTGTTTTTTACACTTATTATTTGCTTCCAGAGTAAACTGAAATTCAAATTGTCTTTCTGATCTTTCTGGGTTAAATATAGATGTTCATTGTGCATCCAAGGGTTAGTTGCACGTGTACAATGTACTCCCACTTCTTTCTGTGTTTTTCTTTTTGTCTCAGTTTATAACTAGTTCTCATATCACTGCCTTTCTTTATGCAGCTCTCGTGTATTCTAAAATGCCTGGTGCTCCAACCACAGAGGCCAAAACCTGAACTTTTAAAGTCATGTCACATGTTTCATGTACCTTATGTTACCTTTTTCTTTGTTTTTTACTGAATCAAAGAGAGCTGCCAAGAGGATATTTAAAAATAATTATTGTTCCTGTATTACTCATAAAAATATTGAGAAAATGTTAAGAGTTAGGTGTTCCTCATTGAAATCTGTATAAATACTCATAAAGGGTTTTTACAATTAATGCTGTAAATATTAAGCAATGGCTTTTAACAGCAAGCCAGACAGTTAACTTCAGTAACAAAATGTGTGAGGTTCACACATTTTGAGCAAAATAACAAAAGTGAATTACATATTCTTCCGTATGGAGGGCACTCAACATTTTTTTTAACCTAATGTCTAAAATTGCAACTTGCTTTTTTCTCCAAGTCATGGTGTTCCAGTTGTGTTCCAGGGAATATAGGCTACAAAATGCGACAGAGGGGGACAGGGGTTGCCTCAAGGCACTTGAGGAGGAAGGTGGACGGGCCTTTCTTGGCCTAAAGCGAGCTCCCCTTTCCCTATCTTATACGTTAGAGTTCTGTGTAAGAATGTGTTTGACAGAAAGGGCGCTGCCATTTAAAACGATCAAGTTTGAATTCGATTGGTGATGTATTTATTATTAGTATTGAAGATCTCTCATTTTGGAATAGCTGAAAACTAGCCCTCTCAGTGGTGGTTAAGAAAATGATTCCTTCATGCCCAGTCTAAAGGAAAAAAGGGGCTCTTCGGGTCTGACATTCTTGACCAAGTTGGGGAAATCAAGCAGTCAGGGAAGCATGTTGCTCTGCTAAAGCCAAGCTTCTCTGCTTAAGAGTTAAGGATAAGCTCTCAGCCAGGGCCAGCATCAGGTGAGTGAAGACAGCCCCAGCCACCGAATCATCCTCAGCGATTTCAGTCTTCCCAGATGAGGCCCAGACATCCCCTTCCCTCTGCCTGCTCTCTCGGCATCCCTAACCCACAGAACCCAGGAGCAGAATCAAACGGCTGCTTAAAGCTGCTAGATTTGGATGATTTGCAAAACAGAAATTGTTACGGAAACATCAGCTTTCGTGTGGACTGAAAATTTTATGGATTTCTTCTATAGGTACTATACTTTATTTAAGTTAACTCTTAGTTATTTAATATATATTTTGCTCTTGTGGTGAAGAAATTATTCTGATTAAAACATTGCCTTCTGATATAAGTTTCAATTTTTTAGCTCCTAGTTATTCTTTATATAAGAAAAAAATTTTTTTTTAATATTCAACTTTGTACATCTACTATAAGTTCCAAAAGTTTTCCATTTAATGTTCTTGGATTTTATAGATACAAAATCCCACATTCTAAAATGAACACATTTGGTCTTCTTTTAAATATTGAAAGCTGGTTCTCTTCCCTGGTCATTGCAATGGTGGGCACTCCCAGAACAACATTAATGTATCACAGTGAGGGCAGATGCTTCCAGTTTGTTGCTGAGTTAAATGAGAAGGCACTTCACATTTACTAATTTATATATTCAGCTAATACATCACATAAGCCAGCAAAAGAATATAACCATGAGATAAGCTCTAAGCGTTAACACTACTTTCAAAGGTCATTCAACAAGCATATATTTTTTTAATTTCTAAGGTTTTTATTTTTCCTTGCTTGCTCGATATTAAATGAGAGAAATAATTTTGGATTACTTTCTTGATTTACTTGTTCACAGATAGGTAGGAAGTGATAGAAATGCATTTTAAAACCTGTTTTGGCTTAGATTGTGAGACACCAAAGTTCCCTGGAAGCTGTGACAGTATCGGGTGCTTTGCGGCTGACTAATCCATCTCCTCAGACACTTTTTTTTAAGTCCAAAACTGCTACATACATTAAGTTTTTCAACCTATGTGAGTGGATTACTGTGTGGCTTCCTGAAATAATCCTCTCATCTTTTAACACAGTTGTGACCCAGTTTAGGGAAGTAGCCTTGTATCTTGTTCTGCTTCACTGACCTCCAGGCGGCATAGGCAGAAATACCTGCATTTTACAGGCAACTTTCATCTTCAGGCTCACAAAGGGGTTAGCCTTCTTTAGAAAGGAAATTGAAACTCGTCTCAGAAGGCAGCTTTTTAGGTGATTTCCCTTTCTACTTTGGAACGCTGACATGACATTTGTCAGGGTTCTAAATTGAAGGCAGAGAGCTGGAATAACGAAGTGGCGCAGAAGACTGCACACATCAAAGGCTGCCGACTGGGCCTGCGTTTACCTCACTGCTGATTTGTCAAGTCACAGGCACTCTCCCCAGAAAGAAAAACAGAAACACATGTGTGGACGACGAGGTAAGGCTGGGTTGCCAGAACAAAACCAGAACAATAACCCACCCAGAAGAGGAGCAGGATAGGGAA
>PVKE010017323.1:0-30903 GCA_004027555.1 Craseonycteris thonglongyai
AGCCACTCTAGTTGGAGGGCAGTGGGACTGTGAGAGCCTAAATGACCCTGGAGAGTGTTCAGCCCCTTACTTTATGGAGATTGTGAGGCTCTGTGCATGAACAAAGAGCAGTGTGTTGAATACTTTACTGTTTAAGGGTCATGCAGGAATAATGCCACTTTAATTGCCAGGATGGGGAGAGAGAAGCAAAACCTTCCCTTTATAAATCCTAGGTGACCCACTGGGGAAGGTTCAGTCACATTTAGAGAATGAAATGTTCATGACCCTGCTCAGCCAGGGTAAAGAGTGACAGACGGTTACATTCTGAAGCAGAGTGGAGGTTCTCCACTTTGAGCAGAACCACCGGCAGGGCTGGTTCAAACCACTCCAGCATCCCAAGCCCCCGCAGACTTCTGATTTTGTAGGTCTAGGGTGAAAGCTGACAAGTGCATTTCTAACTGGTCCCCACCCTGGAGTAGGGTGAAAGACTATAAGCATCCTGGTCCTTGCTACCCAGTGCATTGTGTATGGACCAGAAACAACAGCATCACCAGGAACTGTCAGACATGGAGAGACCCAGGCCCCACTCAGACTCGCTGAGTCAGAATCTGCATTTCGACAGTATTCCCAGTTAAGCCGTGTGCACATTAGAACTTGAGAAGTGCTGGTGAAGATTATCTAATTGAGGTGCTCATGCTCTTGCTAATCCTCTAAACCAGGGCTTGACTACACAGGAGCATCATCTGAAAACCTCCCTGCCCCAGACATACCCAGGGCCAATTAAATCAGAACTTCTGCGGGCAGGACACAAGGTTTGTCAAGTCCCCAAGTGATTTTGTGGCCACGTTTTGATCCCCTGTCTTAAATATGATCAACCTCCCCAACACATTTAACCTGGGAGACGCTACCAACACCAGCCTGGTCTCAGGTGCTCTACCAGGAAAGCCAGCTCACCTGCCCTAACGCGTCTCCTATGATTCTCTCCAAATCTGCAATCACCTGCTTTGAACCTGGACTCATACCTCTATGTCCTCCTGTTTGGTGCTTTACTCTGGCTTCCTGAACTTCCTCCAAGGGCTTCCTTCTTAGTTTCAATGCAGCTGGAAATTAGTAGTCCCTTTAATATCTGTGGGCAGTGCTGATCAGTCTGGAGGCTGGACCGCTAACTTTATAATCACTTGTGATGTTCATTAAAAATGCAGACTTTTAGTGCCACCCACACCAGACTGACCGAACCAGAAACTTTTGGGAGTGTGCAGGGATTTTTGTTGTTTCACAAACAACCCAGTTTGTTCTGACACATGTAAGAATGAAGGCACTACGGACCCAGACCTTCTGGTATCCCTTTATCCCTTCCCCAGGCTTAGTTGTTCTGTCCAAGCACATAAATCAAGAACCACACATCCATGAGTGTGTTCTCAGTTCTCAGGAGAAGCTACAGCAGAGGTATCTGTGCCACCCAAGCAAAAGCCAAGGCCAAATCCAATCCCGCACCTTCTCTGGTCTTGCCCAGACTCTCCAGCAGATTTGCGGGGTGCTACCCCAGACTCCAACTCCCTACTGAATCTGTAGTTACCAGTGGAAGTCAGGTTCACTGGGTTGCAACATCCACCATCTCTTGGCTCTTTTGTTTTCTTTTGAGTGGTTTTCTTGTTTCTCCAATAATAACGCAAGTTTTCTGGTTACAAGTTGTCTCTGTCATGGCATCAGTTAATGTTCTTTTCTTGGGGCAAGAGATTTTTTTTCTTTTGAGACATAGAGTGAACTCATCTTTGGCAGAGGAATCTTTCCAGCACAGAGAAATGAAAACCAACAAAAACACAAAGCTTTTCTTCAGTGGGCTCAAGCATTATTACAAGGGAGACTTCTTACTAGGTTTGAAGGCCTATAAATAATTTCAAAGCAAGCAATGTGGCAAACAGTAGTATATCCAAATAAATTTCTCTGTTTGATACAAGGTGGAGGAGGTCCTGAATGTTATCTGAGATCTGCCTTGCTGTGGCTAAAATCTTGATCCTTTTTAGAGAACCTTCCAAGGGGGCACTCGGGAGTACTTTATTTATGCTGTGTCCTTGTTCCTTTGAATCTAAACAAAAAGAAAAAAAAAATAGGTCTACTAAGGACACATTTTTTTTGCAAACTGAAACAATGATTTGAAAGTGTTTCTAGATTTGCAAATGCTATCAAAGTGAGAAGTAAGTGTAAGTCCTATGAAAACATCAGGCTGGTGCTAAGGAGAGAGAGCTGTGAACCGGGGGATGGAATCCAGCCAGTGGAACAGTCTTTTCAAAGCTGGCTTGGCTTCCCTCGTGCTACATGCTGCCATCAGCCTCTGTGTAAGCTGCAGCTCAAGCATTTATTCCAGTTAAGATTTGAAAACAGCTTTGCTGACAAACAGAACAGCCCAGGTTGTTTTTTATCTAACTTTGCCATTTGTTTCCCATGGAAGCAATTAGGTTTCGCTAGAGGCCAACTTAAATAGTGATATAATTTTCTGTTGAAGATTAAATTGGTCAAAAGAGAGCCTCTGTTGTTGGGGAGTAGATGAAAGAGCAAAAAAACCCTTTGAGTGAGTATCAGAACTGGACCTTGATAAAACCGTGACGGAGGATAAATTTCTCTTTGATGCCTTCCTGGCAACACCACAGACTTCCTAAGTGAAAAATAAACCCACAAAATCTCTAAAGTTGGCACTAAAATGAGAACCTGCTGGTGGGGAGGGTAGTTGATCTTTGAGCCTGAAACTTTCCCAGCCTCACCCTGGTGAACTCTAACTGCTGAGTGCTTCCAGTCTCCACCCATTGGGGAGGATACAGTACTTTCTTTAACACTGTGCACAGAAATAGGTAAGTAAAGAAAATGAAAGTGCCACGATAGTACAACTCAGATAAAGCCAAAGCATTCAAACAACACGTCACCGAAAACTAGAAGAAAAACTGAGTAAAAACATAAATCTAGGTTAGTAGTTCCCAACTCTTCTCCACTTGTGTATGCCTTTTAAATCTATTTCTATAACGTGTACCCCTTGTATTAAAAACAGCTCTTTTTAAACACTGAGGCTTTTGTTCAGTGCCTATCTTAATGTAAAATAATGGAAATGAGGAAATAAGTTAGGAAAGAGTTACTGCACTAAAAGTACAAACCACAGGTTTAATTTTACGATTTTTGTAACACAGTTAAATATTGTTACTGATTGTTTTTCTCATACCCCTGAATGGTCCCGTATGTACCCCCTGGGGTATGGCATACCTCTGCTTGTGAACTGCTGATCTACATCATTTCAATGAACACTGTAAAAGTACCCACAAATAGCTTGTAGTTTAAGGTGACCAGATTTTAACATTGGTAAAGCGGGACACCATTGACCGGAGGGGAGTGGGTTCTTGATTAAAAATTGGGTCTATCTCCCGCCCTTCCCTAGCTTGTCATGCATTCTTTCCAAAAATCGGGACTTTTTAAAAATGCCGCGGGACGCGGGACAAATTGTTAAAAATTGGGACTGCCCTGCTTGGTCACTTTATTGTAATTCACTCTACAAGACTCTCAGGAACTTCTTTCTTTTCAACTACTCAGATGAATATTTCTCCATGCAGCTGAGGCAGTGTGCACTGAGATGGATATAGATTTTGGAGTCAGGCAGATTTGGGTTGGAATCCTGGCTCTGGCTCTCTCACCTTGAAGTACCGTAGTTACCTTCACGGAGCTACCATATTCTCAGCCATCAGAGGGTCACAGTAACAGTGTGTGTTATATTTTAGTGGTGGTTAATCACAGTCCTACTCACCAAGCACTTTACTTGCCATCCCATTCCATATCCAGTGTTTTAAGCTATTTTTGGAGATTTTGAAATTAGTTATTATTAAGGCAAAATGGAACCTATGGTATTGATAGAAAATTTTATATGAGAAATTGAGGGCTACCATCGAATAAAAATGCTGAGAAAAGAATCAGAGCTTACTCTTCAGCTCCATGATAGGATTCCCTCATAAAAATTTCCCAGTGCTGTTTTAGACCCTATCAGAGCAGTAACTTCAATGTGGCTTATACTTTTCACCTTTTCTTATGGGAGTTTATACTGTAGTTATTCTCTTCCTGTTTCACAATTACACATTGGGTGAGGGAAGATAATATCTTTGTGTTCACAAGAGAAGCAATACCCAAGCCTAGGATGAGAAACAGACGCATTACCTAGCCATTCATACTTCTAGCAAAAGTGACTGAATGGGCCTTTTAGGTTCTCTCCTTAGGGAGAGAGCTAGGTCTTCTACATGTGTGAGAGGAACTAAATATTTGATGGCCAAATAGTGCACTGTAGATTGTGTTTCCATTGTTCATTTATTCCATGCTCTCTCTCGGTTCTTTCCTCCAGGATGATTACGCTTCTTCACCAATAAACTTAGGAGTGGCCATCTGACTTACTTATAAAACAAAATGTGGCCAGAGTGTTGTGTGTCATGGCTGAGCAGAAGTGTAAAAACACATCATTTTCCATGTCTCTTTCTCCTTTACAATTTTCAAGTCAGAGGTTGCTCTTGTAGTTTAAATTCAAAAACACTCAGCCTGGATTCCAGAAGAAAGAAAACGTGGAGCAGAGTCATAGTTGATCTGCTTAGATCTACGTCATGAATAAAAAATAAACCTTTGATGTTGTATGTCACTAAGCTTGGGTCTTTTCCTATCTCAATGTTAGGTTGACGGGCACAGTAGTCGAGGCTATGATGAATATAAAATAACAATATTTATCAGATTCTAGAACAGTGTCTGACACACCATGTGGGTTTAATAAATTGTGTTAGGATAAAGTGATGGGTATAACTTTTAGGTTACCATAGGAGAAGAACGCACCTAGTCATCTGAACTCCTCAAAGTCCAACCCAAAAGAGGCTCAATCTACTTTTCTGCCCATAGAGGCCCCTCCTCACATTTCTAGTTTCCTGTCTGAGGACAGTGGCCAGTGGTACTAGGAACAATCTCAGTTTTCTAGCAACGCTTGTCTTTTTTTTTTCACATAAAAATCTTTACACAAGTGATACAAATATAATAATAAAGAATAACCATTTTAATTTATCATTTTAATACATCAAAGATGCACAAAATATCATATACAGTATAATGAAATCTATACATACTATTTTCTTTATAGCCTTTCCTGTCTGGAACATATCCATTTATCTTTGAACTTTGGGAAGCAATTGGTGTGTGGGCATAAATAAAAAATTATGAGAGATGGAATAATACCTTCCACAGGTATTTTTATTATAGGAGATTTTTGTGCCCTTGAGTAAACTATATAACTTTTGCCTGCCTTATTTTCTTCATATGCAAGATAGAAATAAAAATATTTTCTTTAGAGAAATGTGAGTGTTAAGTGAAATAGTATGTGTGAGAGGTCTCAGAGTGTACCTGGCATATAATTTGTATTCAAGGAAACCACAAATATTCAGAACCCAAATAAAGGAGTTTTTAATGGTGAAATGGTAGGTAGTAATGTTGCTTTAGTTGTTGCACAGGTTTTGTTTGGTTTTTCAAGGTGCTAGTTTAAACTCAAACCGTTATCAATTTTTACCTGCTCTGTAGGCCAACACTTCAAAGCAGAATAACAAATGCTCTCTTGTGACAGAGTGTACTGGATTTCTCCAGCAAAAATTACCAACTCTGGGAAAATAAAAGTTTGTAAATGATTAGACTATAAGAGGCCTTCATGTATAATATATGTCAGTTTCAGAAAAATTACTTTCCTTTGTCCTATGGGCCTTGGAAACAAGAGCATTTGGATAACCTCTCTGAGTTGCAGCCATTTTAGTATAAATCATCATCACAGAGAGACCGAGACCATGACTTACAAGATTAAAACACGAGATAATAATTATCCAGTTTAGGAGCTTGACGTTTTTTATTTTCTCAGTTCTGTGGTCCTGCATATGTCACTTGCCCTCTTTCTACTGGTATTTCCTATCTGAAAAATTATATTGTCCTCCTTTTATATTCACTGTTTGAGAAAAATATAAAAAATGATGTAAAGCCTTCTATAAATAATAACATTCTTAAATAGATTAAATACTTTTCAGAAATAAAGAAGACTTTCTAAATAGGCTTTAAAAGTGTAATCTTGAGGTACACAGACATAATTGTAAGATGTTCTTTTTAATGCCAGCTTTGTTGAACTTCATATATTAAAATTTCTTTTTACCAGTCCAGTTTTATTATCACTTGGCTGACCAGATATCTCATTTTAAACAGGACGGAAAACAACATCAGCCTAGTCTCACTGGGCTAAATTAAAGGTGTCAGTGCTCATATGTACTGTTTGAAGTGGGATAGTACCTTTGTTTTCTGTCCCATTTAAATCAAGATGTCTGGTCAGACTAATTATTGGATTATCTCCTCTGCAAATAAAACCACATTCACCCTTGAAATTTTGAACTTTTAAGCTTTGAAAACATTTGTCCAGTTTAAATCTGTGTATTTTCTACTATACAAAATCCACTTTCCTAGTTTTTTAATATCCCCAGGTTTTTAAGGTTGTTTCCTTCACAGTGAATATTATATTATTCTACGTAATTTGGAGTTCTTGCGTCATTATGGAATTAATTATGATTTCTACGAGTTCACTGTGAAAGACCAAGGGTATCTAGTTTAATTAAACGTAACTTAATTGTGAAAGTAATTATTATATAATGATAATGATGATGATGGTCATGAGGATGAGGATGGTGACAATAGCTAATATTTATTGACTACAAATTATATATCAGCACTGAGCTGGCTATAAGTTAGAATATAATATCTTGTTTATTTTCAAAAGAACCTTCTAAGTTAGATATTAATGCTACCCCAGTTTTATAGATGAGGAAACTGAGGTTTAGGTCATTATTTGCAATAGTCATAGAGCTAGAAAAAAGAAGGAGAAATCAGGCTCTTCAGCAAATTAAGAGATATAAAATGTTTAGGAGCCTATATATTTTTTTTTGCTTAAAATGTTCACAATCATATAGCTTTGGTCTTAGACATTTAAGTATTCTTGGAAGTCTTAAAAAGATCAACTTGAGGAATGGGTTAGCTAATCTATCTTGATCTATCTTGGATAAGAATACAGTTGACTCTTGAACAACATGGGTTTGAATTGTGCAGGTCCACATATATACATGGATTTAAAGAGTAGGCTGACCATACTTCTATGTACTATTTGAAACAAGACAGTACTGCTGTTGTCTGTCCTGATTAAAATGGTATGTCTAGACAGCCTACTCTGGAGTATATTAAGAAACTACTCAAAAATAATTACAATTTTTGAAAAATTCAGAATGTAACCAAAAAGTGTTAGCCCATCAAAGTAGGCCATATTCAAATGATGTTACCTTGCTCAAGTACTCTGAATGTCTCTTTCAACTGCCTTTACCATCAGCTGAAGAGTCACATGGAAAAATCTCCTTCAAAATCTATACTCTAGGTATTTTCCCCCAAATATCACAACTCAAGTTGATTAGCATGATATGTACTCAATAAACTCTAAAGACTTTTGGCCACTTTCAAAAATTTTTTTTATTTTGAGCTTGTTCAGAAGACCCTAAAATATTTTTTTTTATATATTCCACAACATTTCCAAAGATATTGGCCTCATATATATATCATTGAAAGGCTTAACAGTCACTTAAGTATTTTTAGTTTTAATATGTTTGTTAATTGATCAATTTTAAAACTTTTTCACATATAAATGATAACCATTCCATATAATTGGTGAGCCTATTTATAAGCTTTGCTTGTGCCATTGAGCCTGCTGTCAATTCACTGATGTGTTGTTCATTTAATAGGGACTTACAGTGTCCATTTAAGCTATAAACGTTAGAATGAAGACCACTGAGAAAGAAAAATATCTTTATTCTTCATTTCTTTAGCAATAGTGGAATGTAAAGTTTTTAGAATACTATACCATATTCTGTAGATGAAGTAAGAGTTCCTGAAGAGGACAATTATACAAGCAAAATCGTTTTTACTAAAGACATATACTAGGAACATTTTTATTCACAATGGTAGAATCAACACATTTTTTTTGCTGCGAGTAGACACCAAAAGTTAATGTACATTCACGTGTGCACACACACATCTACCTAGGAATTGGTTTTCTGGGCCTTCCTGCTGGTTAAAGAGTCTTTAGGGCCTTTTATATAATTGTTAATTATCTCCACTTAACCAGGTTAGTTTACAATTTCATTTAATTCTTTTCTTTTGTCTTTGGCCAAAGAGTAAGTGAAAGTAGCAGCAACAAAATTTCCTATTTCATGTATATTTATATATAGTATCTACATATATATACATATATAGCCATGTAACTGTCATTATATTGACAAATGCTGGATTTTTTGCCAGACAGCTCTCATGTATATAAAATAATATATATAAAATATATGATATATATATATAAATAAATGTGTTTTTCCCCTTCCCCCACTCCAGTTAACAGATATAAATTCAACGGGAGAAACAAGATTTCATTTTTCTACTCAGTTACCTACTCTATTAAGGCAAAAGGTTTTCATTCTATCTGGATGTTGACTTGCTTGAGTTCATAAAGTACACATTCCATTAACAATGAACTATTCATTCCTCCCTTTTTCTACAAAATTAAGCCTACATTAATTAAAATTTTGCTTACCACTAGGCATGGCTACTTAAGATAGCCATGAATGCTAGTTATATATATTTTTTCAAACCATTCCTTTTATCTCTTTTGGCTTGGGTGAAAATCATGGAGCAAAAGATGAAAGAATTACTCTCCTGCTTGAAGTAACTCTTTTCCTCAGTATTGAATGCCTAGGATTAAATTTGGTCTTATTGCACCCTTTCCCTCATCGGCTTTTAAAAACATTTCTCAGAACAAAGTCCTCACTAATTCAGACATATTTTCAGATTCCTGCATATCTGATGGTGAACAATAAAACAAAGAATGAAAGGTATAAAGTAACTTTCACTTATTGTTGGTTAACACTGTGCTCATTGAGTAAAAAGCCCATCATACATTGCATTAAATGATATATTGTGGCCAAGAAAATGGGAGGTGCTAATGTTTCTCTGTTGTGTCCTTGCTGGTTATGTTTGAGCCTCACCCCTAAAAAATAAACTTATAATTAAAATATTAAGGGACATAAAGAATAATTCAATGATCTGAGAATGTTTTGCCAAGAAAAAGAAAACTCAGGGAGAATATGATTCTGAATACCTCATAGGAGGAAAAGAGAATGAACTTACTATGTACATTGGGAATGGATAAAATCGGGTTATATTGTGAGCATGAGGCTATTGCAAGGGACAGGCCAAAACAGGAAAGAATTATTATCCCTCGTGGCTTCATAGCTATACTTTCTTGGCTGACCCAAACAATCCCTTGCCTTTTATCCTCTGGCATCTATTCTGTCTCCTGACCTGCTGTCAGTCAACAACCACATGAGTACAAATGAGCTAGGAAAACACCCCCCTTTTTTGAGTAAACTACAAACACTGGAAAAGTATAAAAAGATAGGGTTTTATTGTCTTTTTTTTTTTCCCCCAAAGATAAATCAAGTTCTGGAAAAGTTCATTGGTAGAAAAGATAGTTACAAAACAAAAACAAAAACAAAAACACAACAAAACAAAAACAATAATAAAGAATATCTTTGCAATTAACAAGTTTCTTAATTAGTCTGTATAAGAGACAAGAAAGTGTAACTCAAAATTGATTTAATCTGGCAGTGTTTCCTCACTTGGTGGAAACTTAATTTTGTTTTCCAGTCTTTTCTCTAGCTTAAAACTATCCCCCTTGTAATAAACCACACTATAATTCTATAATCTACAGTTCCTCTGAGTTGAAATAAACCATCTATGAGGTAGAATATTTGCCTACTGTATCCTTACTAAGCATGAGGATTTCTTGTGGTCAAATCGAGCCCATTTAATTTTTGTATCTATCTATCTCACAATTTTGTAGATTTAAGAATTAACCAGGGCTCGGTTGGGTAATTATTTTTATATGTTCACTCCATGGTGTCAACTGACAGACAGGTTGGCCTGAAGATGTAAGAAGATTTCATTCACATATCTCTTATCCCAGTCGAGATGAATGAGAGATCGTACTCTGTTGGGGCTATTGAATACCTACATGGAAGTTTTTTAGCATGGCCATTGCAGGGTAAATTAGAATTCATTCATGGTTGGGCTTTCAAAAGAGTGTTTCAAGTAATAGATAGTAGAAACTATCAGTCTCTAAAGACCTGGACCAAGTAACGGTATTCATTTGGTCCAACAATCATAAAGCCATTTGAATTTCAGGCAAAGGTAACAGGAAGCCCACCTCTTAGTGGAACAAAAATCAAACAAATTGCAACCATCTTTAATCTTCTACATTATGAGCTGTGGAAGTCTCTGGGAGTGCATACATAAACATATACAAAAATCTTCAGCATGTACACGCCATTTCCTGCTCATAAAGAATTAATGTTGATCTGGCTGGTCTTGTGTCCCCCTTTTTCATTGTTAAATTTTGCAGATTTTTCTGCCTTATGTGGTACTTACTTCACATGTATTTGTTATAGGAAGTCAGTTTTACATCACAATGTCTTTATATTTTGCAAAAAATTATAACTTTTCTTTATACATGTTAAGCATTTATTTACCACTTTTATTACTTAGTTCTGCAAAAGCTTTGTTTCTTTTCAGTACATTCTGTGAAGTGCTGGCTTCCAACTCCAGATTTCTGGGAATGGTGCCCTTATCTCTTTTTAGTTGAGCTCTTTAGTCTAAGTTATGTGCTACCTACTTTGTTGTTTGGTTGTCTTAAGACTCTATTTTTTTAGTTGAGCTCTTTAGTCTAAGTTATGTGCTACCTACTTTGTTGTTTGGTTGTCTTAAGACTCTATTTTTTAGAGCAGGTTTAGGTTTACAAGAACATTTAGAGGAAAGCTCAGAGATTTTCCATATACTTTCTGCCCTGACATATGCGTAACCTCTCACATTATCAACATCATTCACCAGAATAGCACATGTTTTACCAAGGATGACTCTACATGGACACATTGTAAGCACCCAAAATTTGTAGTATACCCTAGGATTCGCTCATGGTGCTGTACATCTTATGGCTGTGGACAAATGTGTGACACCATCTATCATTATAATATTATACAGAGTATTTTAATTGCCTGAAAAATGCTCTGTTGTCTGCCTATTCAGTTTTCTTCTGTCCCCTAAATATCTGAAAATGACTGATCTTTTCATTGTCTCCATAGTTTTGCTCTTCCAGAATGTCATATCCTATTTTATTTTGATTTTCTGCCAGCTACTTCTGTGGAGATGGGAGACATTGAATGCTGCTCACTCTAGTAAGACATTTTTTGATCTTGACATTATTGACATTTTGGGCCAGATAAGATTTTTGTGGAGCACTGTCCTATGCATTGTGGATAGTTTACCTGCATCCCTGGCCTCTATATACTAGAAGTGAGTAGCACTCCCCTCTTCCATTGTCAGTTGTGTTCAGACACTGCTGAATGTGCCCAGGGATACTATTCCACTGGTAACTTCTTGATTATAATAAATAATTCTACCACTGGGGGGAAATGTAGAACTCATGTAATCCCCTGATGCAAAAAATCAGAAGTGTCATTGCTTAACTTAATCATGATCGGAGTCCTGTGGGCTCTCTGCCAATTCCCACAGTCCTTTTCCTGGACCAGGCCCCAGAGTAAGAGTATATATAATCTCTCATTCATAGCTACTTTATTTAGTGATCTTCTAATGCCCAACAGCTTAAAACTTCTTTCAATTTTCCATTCTAAAGTGAAAGATACTAATCTTTAATTAGACATAGATGGCTGGAATTCCACGAGTCAAATGAATTTTCTCTTCTCCTTCTCCAACCTCCGCTGATCAACTGCAAAGGCCTCTAGATAACATCTTCATTTAATTCTCAATGATTCTCAGGCAAAGAGATGACTGATTTGCTACGCAATCCTACATATTATAAGATGTTGTTTTAAAATACTACTTGTCTTCATTTCTGACTAAATTGGAGTTATTCCTTAAAGCATGTTTCCCTTTCTGATTACAACTAAAAACTCTGTACAAAATAGGAAAAACAACTTCCTCAGTGTGCTAAAAAAGGGAACAAAGCAGAGGGATAGTTAAGGGGAGTCAAAATTTGGAGAATTTTGCAGTGAGTTTTCTATTTTATTATCTCTTTTTGGCTTAAACTTAATGGAAGACAGCAGTCCTGGATCTGTGTGAAAGCAAAAACTCTGATACAAATCTTATTTTTTCTGTTCACATGAACTGGTCAAAGGGACTGTTGTGATCCAAAGAGTTTGAAGGAGACCATGGCTTAAACTTTTTTCTTCCTTTTTAACTCCCAGCTTTCCACAGAAGACAAGACCCAGTAGCAAAGCTGCATAGATGTGGCAACATGGGATGCTAAAGCTCTTGAGTGAATCCCCGTCATCTAGTCAAAAGTACCCGAGAAAAGGGTTTCTGCAGGCCAGAGAACATTTGAAGAATTTTAGTGAGGTGTTAGGTTGGAGAAGGAGATCAACTCATTCTGTACATGAACCAGTGCAGGTCTTGGGCTCACAACTACAATGCACACGATAGACCAAAATCAGTGTTGCAAAGGCTATTAGAACTGAACTAAGATTTGTCACCATCCAAGTTTCAGATTAAGTCCTGAGTGGCACATATGTGGGTAGATCAAGAAAATAGAGCAAAGGCTTTAAAATCTAAACTAAGATGAGAACCACTGCCCCCAAAAGGCAAGGCATAACTTGCAGTATAAACTATTATAAAACAATAACACAAAAACAGCAAAATGACATTCTTTAGATTTTAGCATGACTTAGAATCTATACAACATTATATTTAAGATTACCAAAATACAATTCAAAATTAGCTGACATACGAATAAGGAAGAAAGACACCAACCAAGAAAATGAAACTTAATTTTAAGAAAAAAGGTAAAGATTTATTAGATGCCAACTCTGAGATGTCCCATATATTAAAATTAACACAAAAAGACTTCAAAGTAGCTATTACAAGTATGCTTAATAAAGTAAAGGTAAACACATTTGAAACAATTGGAAAGCTATAAATTTTCAGCTGATGAAGTAAAACTAAAAAAAAAAATACTAAATAGAAATATTGAAACTGAAAAATATAATAATAGAAATAAAAAATATCACCTGCTGAGCTACATAGAGAATGGAAAAGAAAACTTGAAGCTAGAGCAATATAAGTTACTATCCAGTAGTAAAACCAGAGAGAAAAAGATTGAATAAAAGCGAGAATTCTCAGAGACATGTGAAACACTATCGGATGGTCTAATAATCAAGTAATTAGAGTCCCAGAGGAAGAAAAAAAGAGATAGATGCAAAAAAAAAAAAATAAATAAATAAATAAATAATTAGTGGAATAATAACCGAAAGCTTCTCAAAACTGAGAATGACACAAACTTATAAATTCAAGAAGCTCAGTGGACTACAACTATGTGAAAATATAAGAATATCATATCTAAGAAATTTAATTATTGTGCTTAAAAACAAGAAGGAAAGGAAAAAGAAAACCTTGGAAGAGAAGGTAGAGAAAAATAACATATTACTTGTAGAGAAACAACAATCCTGACTATTGTGCATTTATTATTAAAAAACATGGAGACCAGGAAACAGTGAAACAATATTTATATAGTGCTGAATGAAAAAGACTGTCAATCCAGAATTATATATTTGGAGAAAATATCTTTCAGGAATAAAGGTGAAATGCATATTACCAATAATACTTTAAATTTTCATGAATAGCAATTTCTGTAAGAGGAAAATAAAGAATAGGTAGAATAAGGAAAAATAAAAGATTACCTAAGATAAATTTGATCAACTCTGCCCATCCTGTTCTGAGATCTGTGACTTCTGATCAATAAATTTTAACCCTAATTTCTAGTATCAATTTCTATCTTTTTTTCTTCTCAGAAATTGCAACAATGAATTGTCTGTTTTTGGTTAATCAGATAATTATAAGGTGAAAGATACATGGAGCTCTCTTATAACATCTTTCATTCTCTAGCTATTTGGCATTGACTGGCCCTTTTCCTGGATTATTAATGTAATAAAATTTATAAATACATATTTAAATTCTTATTAAAGCTAAAGTATCTTTTCTCTAAGGACTTTAAAAACCTGGAATTTTTTCCTAAGACTATAAGCCACAGTGTAAGTCACCCAGGAATAATGTCACACAAGTAATGAATGTAAGGCCGTGGTATAGCTTAGGCACAAAAACAACACAAAGAAATGCATTCGTTTTTAAATCAGATAAATTGATCTCCTATCCTCCTTAGATGTCTCGTTTTTACTTGGTATTTCATTTGAAATATTCAATATTCAGAAGAAATATATAATAAAGTACAGTACCCTTAAACCCTCTTGAATTGTTTTCAGTGTGGGCCTGAATTTTGCTGTTTAGCATTCATCTACATATTCTGAGACTTTTGAAAATTCCTGTCCTGGAAGCACTCTGTTCCATTTACAATTGCTAGCATGATGATTTGTTGTTGAATAATTAGTCTGGATATCAGATTAGAAAATGTAACAGTGTAAAAGATGTTAGATTAATGGAGTGTGAGCTGATTGAGAAAGGAGAATACTGATGATTTCATCGAAGACAACCCTTAGATTTTAGTGGAGACACAGAAACAAGCCACACACTTTACTGTGTTTAACCTTGCAGTGTATGGCTTAAGAACCATATTTATAGAATACTGTGCCTTCAAGATATTAGCCACATGTATGAGAGAAAAAGCCCTATGGTTTCATTTGTTTAAAAAGTTCACTAGCCTCTTCGTTTTTGTTTTTTTAGAATCTTTTTCTTTCTTTTTTTTTTTTTTTCCCATAGTCTATCCCAACATTTCCTTAAATCTCGGCTTTTCCATAGTAATTTGTCCTCCACTTGCCTCCAAGGTTGCTACCACTCAACAGCTCCCATTTGTTATGAAAAAAAATGGGCTTATTTTTTGGCCATGATATTTAATCATATGTCATTCTTTCCTTTCTGATACTGTATCTAGGAATGCTTCCTATTTGCCAAGTATTCAGTTGCTTTTAATAATTTATTGCTTTTGAGATTCTTCTACATCAGTATTCCCAAAGGTAAAAGAGCAAATCCATCTTCTTTAGGGAAACTGTGGGCATAGGGGAGTGATGACATTGCCTTAAGTGATACTGCATGTTAAATATCCAATTGATTTCTGATTTAGTTTTAACATAAATGTAAAATTTACATGTATCTGTTCCCAAAGATATTCGTGTTTATATAATATAAAATGCTGCTCTGTTACCACTTCAAATATGTAACGACATCACTACCTTTCCAAAATCCTTATTTAAAACTGATTGATACCTTATGAGGAACATACCACAATGACCCTTATATGAACTTCGAGTGGCATCAAGAAACAGTTATTTTTGTTATACAGATGAGAAGTCTGTGGCTCAGAGAGAATGAAAAACCTTCCAAGATCAAACTTATAACTATAACTATGTTGACATGATCTGAGTGGTTATGTCCCAAGGGCTTTACTTCATTAGTGTATTTAATCCTAGGTACTATTATTATCCCCATTTTACTTACGAAAAAACAGACTTGGAGAGGTTAAGCAATTTGACCAAGCTTAATATCTACAATAATAACTGGTAAAATCAGGGCACAAACTTCTGTTTGACCTCAAATCTACACCTTTAACTAGCCAATTGTGCAATAGAGTCTAGAACTTAGCTACTTTCTCTCTTTCTGTTTAGGAAGGTCAGGATACTTTCAATCTATTTCTATCATTATAATTGCAACTTTCGTTAAATGCCCCGTGTTATTTTGGCCTTTCCTAACTCTTCTTAAGAATTTTACATAGTTGGCATTAAATGATTTGGCTGCACAATTGATTACAGGTCCAGCCACATTTGGTTCATATTTTGACTATGTGGTCCATCATAGTTCCCTTGATCGAGGAGATATGCTGGTGTCTGCAGAATCAGGGCAGGAACTGAGTTGAGTATAATCATGCTCTGCATTTCTTTGTATTTGAGGCCCTCACTGTCTCTTGTCCTTTTTTGAAGCATTGACTTAGCCGTTTCCTAGGACCCTGAGTCACACTTTAGTCTGGGCGCTAGGCCAACAAGGAATTAAAAGTGGCAGCATGTTCCTGGTTTGCCAATACCGAGAGCATAAAACCAAGGTGAGGGCCATTTCAGCGCTAGGCTGGGGAGCATCCATAAATATGAAGAAAGCTGAAAAGCAAAGTCAGAGTTCATGGCTGATACTGCAACATGCTGGAGATATGGAGGCCAAGAGGAAAGAGTAGAATAACAACAACAACAATAAAAGTATTAATAAAAACTCATCCAAAACTTAAAAATAAGGCAAAGGGCACAGGCTTGTCCTTCTAGTATTATACTGTGGCATTATTTAATAGGCAACCCAAGATTATTGTCAGAAAAATATATTGGTTTATTCAGACTGTATTTCTCTTTGTGATTTATTATTGGATTACAGTTCTGACATTGAAATGTTGTATGTTAACTTGTTGATTTTTGTCTGCTAGAGATGCAAATAATTTTTGAGGTGCTTTAAAAGATAACCCCAAAGATATGGATTTATTGTCCTACAGAACATTAACTATCTTCATAATCTTATTTAATCTTTAATCACTACCTCCCCCTTCCACCTCAATTGCTGAATCAATATTGATACAGTATCTTAAAATAACCTCATTATTTTGAATGACTATATATAATTAGTCTCCAAATGATTTTTGAACTAGCACTACCATTTTACTGATATACTCATTTATGAGTTTAAACATTTTATACAATATTTGTATAATAAACTTATAGAATATGATTATTATTTTTTGCAAAGATTTATTTTAGTATCTGAGAGAAGGTGAGAGAGAGAAAGAGAATGGGGAAGGGCCCAGACCAGTCTCCATAGTTGTACATCATTAGTGTGACATGGTGCATGGGGGCCACGCAGAGTGAGAACTGAATTGGGAGCCTCCCGCATGAGAGGCAAAAATCTTTGCTGCTGAGCTGTCTTGGCATTTACTAGTTGCATCACAGGTCAGGATATGGGTTTCCATAGGCAGAGGCTGGGAATTGAGGCAAGAGCTTCACTGCTGAGCTATCCTGGCATCCCCATTACTTTTTGAAGTAGAAAACTGAGATTATTTTTTTCTTTTTCTTTACCAAAAAAGCAACAAAAAACAAAAACAAGAAGACAAACAAAAAAATAAGACAAATACCCAAGATCACTTAGGTAGTTGGTATTACAAGCAAGCAGAAGTCAAGGAACGAAAAGCATGAAGTGAGTCTGGACCTGGAGATGAATTGCTAAAGAGATAGCTTCTCTCATGACACGAGTGTCTGCACTCATGTGCCTTCCTCTTCTTAAAAGAGTAGTGTTTTGAGCTGATTCAGAGAATGATGTCGAATTCTCTTGCCCAGGGTGATATATCTAATTGTGCTAATTGTGTCAGTAATGACCTGTGGGTTAATAAAAAGCTCTTGTTTATCACCTATCTTTTAATAATTTTAATTGTTCAATATAAATGCATATTTTATATATATTCTATAAGTCCAGGGAGAAATAATATTCATTCATCGCTACTTCAGTCATTAACTGTGGATACCAAACATGCTAGCAAACCCTCACATTGTGGAAATTATTTATAGCTCATTAAGCAATTGCATTTAAGGATTTGACACCAAAATTAAAGGCAGCATTATTTTATTTAGTCTTTACATCATGCTGATGAAGGCAAAGAGTAGTTCTTTTCTTCTTTGTGGAAAGAGAAACTGCAGATGAGAGTCTAAGTGGCTGGTTAAATGTGAAACATTTGTTTGAAGTGGTAATAATTGTTTATTTTTGTTTTCATTTTTGATGCATTTGATGTTTGAGTCACATTTCACAGCACAGAGTATTCTGGTGAGTAGAATACAACATGTGTGGACACATACAATACCCAGTTCCTGATCAAAATGGGCTTTTCTCCTTAAAGATAAGATCGATCCCTATGAAATACTTCATAACAGAAATCACTACACTGGTGTTTAACGCATGCAGTGTGAGAGTTGAAGAGAGAGGGACATCAAGGTGAGCTGGAATTCAGAGAACACTTCATTCTGAATATGGAGCTGAAACTGAACTTTACAAAACAAACAGCATTTGGATAGAAAGAATAAAGAAAATAGAGAATTCTAGAAAACAAGGTTTTAGTAACTTTTAGAAATGACCCTATAAACTCTTCAAACCACTTGCTAATTCAATCTACTAGTGAACACTTAGCACTTGTCCTTGTCTACTTTCCAGTTCTTTTTTTATATTGTTTGAGTTGCTTTAATCAACAATATAAAGCTCCCACATTCTGAGGAAAAATTTGTATTTACCTTTTACACATGTATTTATAATTTTACAAAAGGATGTGCTGCCAGTTGTGGTAGTGGGAGATGAGAACTTCTGTTTCTAGCATGAAATCCAAATCCGAAGCTTGTTTAGAAATTTAGTAATAAGCTTTACTATTTTGTTTTAAAGATTTATTTTATTTATTGACAGAGTCAGAGAGAGAAAGACAGATACAGACAGAGAGAAGGGGGAGGGCCCAGAGCAGTTTCCATGGTTGTACGTCATCAGCTTTGGACATGTTTTCGTTCCACACAGGTGGTCGGGGGACACGCAGGGCAGGAACCGGGCTGGGGGCCTCCTGCATGGGAGGCATGGCCCCTTGAGCCAGGGTCCGATCAGGGGCCAAAAACTGAACTGGGGGCCTCCCACATGGGAAGCACACCTCAGTTCAGCATATGGGACCACATGGGCTGGGGCCGGGATTTGATCCTCGGTCCCCGGGTCTTCAAAGCGAGCACTTTACTCCTTGAGCCATCCCGGCTTCCCCTATTGTTTGTTGTTGTTGTTGTTTTTGTTTTTTGTTTTTTAATGTCATGCTTTCATTTATTTATTTTTTATTGTTAAATTTATTGGGGTGACATTGGTTGACAACAACTACATAATTTCAAGGTGTACAATTCTACATCATATCGTCCATGCATTGCATTATGTGCTCACCTACAAGTTAATATCTCTCATGTCCTCCTTGGGTTTTCATGCTGTTTATCAGTCAAAATATTTTATAATGTCAAGTATGAAGATTCTAGAATATATTTACAGTATAGCTTTCTGGTGATAGAGAATATGTGTAAAGAAACTTGATTTGATTCCACACCTGTGGCTCATGTCAGAATTAATTTACTAGGGTACCATGACATCATTTATTGTGTTGTCTTAGAGTTATAGAGGGAAAATCCAATAAGAATTCATATTTTAGGGAGAAACTGACTCAGACTTTTAAGTAATTTGTGAATAAGAGGGCTGAGGTAAGGTGAAGGGAAATAGAGTTGCCCAAAAAATTTCCCTGGGCATGATACAGGAGATTGTTTTTTTAATCAGTAAACTTCTCCTATCCACATCTTATTTCTATAAGCCTCTGCTCTCATGGGGCTGTCAAATATATCCTCAACTGTTAATCCAGATGGTTGCTAACAAGAATTAATCCCTTCCAGAACTCAATGCATTTTTATATTAAGCTTAACAAAACCCAAAGCCTTAAATCCAAATGAATGTGTATACAAGGATTGAAATTACATGTGGGGAGCCTGACATTTTGGGGTATCAGGTTTTGTCCGGTGCCCATCAAACTAAGTTGTTTAGATGGAAACACACTCTGTTGATAACTACAGCCAATCACGGTGCAGAGATGTTAGCACGTTAAAGTCATCGTAAACAGCAGACTTATTTGGAAAACATTAAAATAAAGCTTTAGAAGAAGACTTTGAAACAAGCTTAGAATTTGGATTTGGAACAGGATGCAAAATTACTGTTTAGAAACAAAAATGATCTTAACTTGGCAACATTCTCATCTATTGATCCAAAAAAGAGAGAAAGAAAAGAGCAAAAGAAGGAGACCAGGGATATATGAGTATGAGTACCTCTCTGCTTTTGATGTGAATGAAAATGACTAGGATACTGGAGCACAGAGAATGTTAGTGTGTGGAAGAAAGTATTTTAATTAAATATAAAGAAATCTAACATAATCCTAGAGAGAGTTGCTTATTCAAGTGTCTTATTAATAGCTGCCTGTCACTTTCATTGATTTACTTGCAGTATTTATCTAATTTCAGTTATTATAAATCTTGCTGATAAAATAGAAAGAAATGATATCTCAACATTTATTTCCAAGGATTGGTAAATATAGTTATCTTAATTGCAAGACTGATATTTCATGCTTCCTTGGATTTTGGAAGATTTTACCTACAAAAAGAGGAACAGATAGTCCTGTAATGATGAGGACCACATTTGACGTTCCATTGGAAAGAGAAACACTATATCATGGTTCTTTTCCAGATAGCAGTTTTATATTCCAACAGAACAGAACAGTTTTCTGAGAAGGATTTCTTCAATAAGAAGCCAACTATCTTCTACTTTTCCAAATAGTATTCCTTAAGGGTACTAATAAAGGTTATGTGACATTAGGATGAAAACTTCTCATTTCTGCAAGTGTATTCCTGGAAATGTTAATTAAGTTTTTAATGAAATAATTGTTTCAAGGTCAAACTGCTTTGTGCCATGATGGTTGAAATGAATTGGTTTATTTATACCAGGGCTGTCCAGAAAAAAATCCAGCCATAAATACTTCTATTTTTCATATTACATAACTGGATACCTTCTGGACAGCCCTCATGTATTGCTGTGTGGCACACTTGCCCAAAACTTATTGGCATAACATAACAAGCTTTGTATTTGCTCACAATCCTATGAGTCAGCAATTTGGACTGGGTCAACTGGGCCCAGTTCTCCACTGGTCTTTTCTGTGGGCTCCAACCATCTGGTGGCTTGATGTTTTGAATGGTCTGGGCTGGTCTGAGATGATCTCGTTCACACATCTCATGGTTGGTGCTGACTAGCAGCTGGGTCTCTCTCCACATGGTCTCTCATCTTCAAGTAGACTAGCCCAAGCTCTTCCCATAGTGCCAGAGGGATTCAAGAGGGTGAAAGGGGAAGCTAAAGGCCTGTGAGTTATGGCTTGGATGTTTCGTAAAATCATTTCCACTACATTTTATTGGCCAAAGAAGGTTGTTTGGTTTGCCAAAATTCACGGTCCTAGGAGAGCACCTGTAAAGGATTTGTGATCATTTTTAGACTACATATTTAAAACAATTTTCTATACTATAATTTTACAGAGTTATTAAAAGATTGTTATACTCATGGGAAATGTAGAATACGTGTATGTACACCTGATAACTCACTGACAAGTGTAGCATCACACTTAGGGAAACTCTGTTAGGGTCCATTCATCTTCTTCTGTGGAACCTCAGGCCCACTTTTCATAATCTTTAAATCTAAGAAATTTTTGAAGTTTATTTTCAATTCCTCTACCACCTCCTAAAAATTGAGGTTCATCAGCAGTCACGAAACTCGCCTTAAGTTATAAACCTATTTAGTTGCATTCAGTTTTATTATAACCTGCTAAGTTAAGGAATGAGACAATGATTAATTTCTCAAGAACAACTCCATATGTGGCAAAACTTGATTAACCATATTGGCTGTTTTTCTAATGATATCTATTAAAATTTACTTGTATTTGTTGTCGGTTTTATGAGCTCTGGAAAGACAAATGCCTGAGTTCAAATTTTGACTCAAATACTTGTTATTTGAGATTTAAGACCATGAAATCAACAGTTTTTAGCCTTAGTTTCCTCATTTGTAAAGTGTAATTAATAAAATCTATTCCAAAGTTTTATTTAGGATTCAATGAAATATGATCACAGAGAGATTTTCTTTTTTTCATTTTGCAAATATACCCTTTACTTTAAAAGTGTAAAAAAGTGATATAAACGGGGCCCCTTTACTGAGGGCCTCACTCGCTCCCTCTCCTGGGTTCTGCGCTGGGCCAAGGAGCGGGAACAGGAGCGGGAAATGTCCAGCCAGCTAAGCATGCTTCTGGGGTCCCTGACTGCTCTGGTCCAGTCCAGTGATGTGAGCTTTGAAAGTGAAGTCATGAGAATGAGGGGGTCCTGACAGCCAGCACAGACCACTGATGGGGTTCGAGGCCCGGGATGCAGGGCGCACGCAGAGAGGGAGTTCCCCGGAAAAGGAGGCTATCTTGTGCGCTCCTGTGCTGCAGTGAGGCTTGTCCCATTGCAGTTCTGCCCAGATCGCTTTATGTCTGAAAATCCCTTAAAAAAAAAAAAAAAAAAAAAAAAAATATATATATATATATATATATATATATATATATATATATATATATATATGTATATACACACACACATATGTATATATATGGCGAGGTCCTGAAACCACTTCTCCTGGCACAGCCAAGCCCCATCACCACAGGGCCTTTGTACATGCTGGGCCCACTCCCTGGGGTTGTAATTTCTAAAGGAAGCATCTAGGCACGTAGTTATGATAATGGGTGTCTCCTGTCTGGAATGGCAGAAGGAAAGGCCAGCATGTGACATTTCCTCTAGCCTGAGAATTTCCCCTTAGTCCTATCTTTCTTGCAACCTTAACTCAAAGACTTTATAGGACTATACCAGATTTAAAATGAAAGAGAACTTGATCAAAGTTACTATGCTTTGGACAAACATCTTTACCTCATTGTGAACATAGCTTATTGAATAATCATTAACTGCTATTGATTATGTTCAGCTGCCCTAGAGACTATGTGGTAATAGGATGCCTTTGAAGGAGGTACATGGCTAGCAATGTAGAAAAGCAGTAAAAACCCCTGGAAATTACAACTTCCCAGAGGGAGGGAGGTAGTCCATTGCTGCACAACCTTTTCTCTCATGCTCATGTGAATCCTTAGTGGGGGGCGGGGGGAGGGAGGGTTAGACACTGGATATTGCATTTTACAGTCATGCTGATTTGTCCACAATTTGTGTGGTATGGTCTGGCGTGTATAACTTCTTAACGCGAAGTAAAGTTGGCTCTGGCTATAGCCTTTTATGTCTTATGATTTGATTGTTATATACTCCAGGCCATGGCTGCATTCAAGCTCAGAATTGCAGAGGGCATGATTCTTTTTGACTGGGACTTGGCAATTAAAGCCCTGGGACTCTGAAGTACTAATGACCTTTCTTCTAATGCCCTTGTCAGTTTGAGTTTGCATTCATCTAGATATCTCTGCAGCATTTGAAACTTCACCATCACTCATCCTTGAGCTTCTTTCCTCCTTAAATTCTATATTGTTCTTTATCTCCTTTCATAAAGATGACACCAACTCTGTTAAGTATGCCTCCTCTCTTAACTGTGTTTTTCTGAGGTGCAGTCTTCTGTTTCTGTCTTCCTACCTCCTGGCTCTTTCAGGCAGGTGACCATTTCATAATGCTTGTGTTAGTTTTCTACTGCTGTGTAACAAATTACCGTGATCTTAGAGGCTCAAAATAACACCTGTTGTTATCCCAGTTTCCATGGGTTGGGAGCCTGGGCACAGCATTGCCAGGTCCTCTACTCAGGGTATCCCAAGGCTGAAATCAAATTGTCAACCAGGGCTACAGTATCATCTGACTCAGGTGTCTCTCTTTCTTTTTCTTTCTTTCTTTCTTTCTTTCTTTCTTTCTTTCTTTCTTTCTTTCTTTCTTTCTTTCTTTCTTTCTTTCTTTCTTCCTTCCTTCCTTCCTTCCTTCCTTCCTTCCTTCTTTCTTTCTTTCTTTCAAGATTTATTTTTATTGTTTTTTTGACAGAGAGCAAAACAGAGAGAGAGACAGAGAGAAGGGGGATGGCCCAGAGCAGTCTCCATAGTTGACATTAGTTTTCCATATAGTTTCACTCCACAGGTGGGCATGGGGCTGTGCAGGGCAGGAACTGGGCCAGGAGCCTCCTGCATAGGCCCCCGCAAGAACTGAACTGGGGGCACACCCCAGTTCAGCATATGGGTCTGCCTGGGCTGGAGCCAGAATTCAATCCTTGGTCTTTGGGCCTGCAAAGTGAGCGCTGAACCCGCTGAGCCATCCCAGCTTCCCCTGGGGTGTCTCTTTCAGTCTCTCCTATGTTGTTGATAGAATTCACTTTCTTGTGGTGGCAGGAAGTGTGGCATTTCAGAGCTAGTCAGAAAGAGTCTCTGCTGTTTTGAGTCTTGCATCTCTAGATGTTTTTGTTTGTTTGTTCGTTTGTTTTTAATTGTTTGGCAGAAGGTGTGTGTGTGTGTGTGTGTGTGTGTGTGTGTAACAGAGAGAGATTAGTTGTGACATGGTTTCACTCCATACAGGTGGATGTGATGCTGCACACAGTGGGGACCAAACTGGGGGCCTCCCACATGGGAGGTGAGAATTTTCATAGAGCCATCCTAGCATTTACTCAGTTGAGCATCAGTTCAGCGTATGGTGTTGCATGGTCTGAGGCTGGAAATTGAACCCTGGACCTCGTGATTGTGAGGCAAGTGCTCAACTGCTGAGCTATCCTGGCGCCCACCTCCCCTAGATGTCTTTTTAAAGAGCTTAACTGATTAAGTCAGTCTCATATAAGATAATCACAAGGGTGACCTTAGAATTCTGTCTACTACAATCCTAGAAGTATATCTGTGCTGATGATTCAAAAATTGGCCTCTCCACTGAGCTCAAAGACCTCACTTCCTAACATTGAATCGTGGTTTAAAATAGTGCCTGCTTGACAGATTTTGCTATAGCACCTCTCAACTTTCTGTAGACGTGCACATGCATAAAATACATAATTAAAAAAATGTTTGAACTAACATATCCCAAACCTTAAAATAACAGTAATTGAAAAATTCAAAAAGGATTTCCCACAAGTCCAAGGGTGTTAGTGTGGGCTTGGTGAATATAAATGCCAATGTTCACTTGAGTTGAGGGGGCTAGAAAAACAGGATATCTTCTGGCCTGGAAAACGGTAGAATATACTTTCATCATCTCCTTATCCATGTCCTAACTATGGACCTATGACAATCAAAGATCTTGTTGACTGTCCTTAAGCACTTGAGGTCTGTTTTTGATGATACCAATACACATTAGTGTTGTTTTTCTATATTTATCAGAAAAACATGGCAAGACTTTTGAGGACACATTATATCCTGCAAGCAACTGGGCATAAGTAGAATTTTTCAGAAAGAGGAGGAAAAAGACAGAATCCTAGTAGCAATGCAGATTGGAGGTGTTGGCTCCAATTTAGTATTAGCAAAATAGGCACGTGGGAGAAGATCCCACACTAGTCTGACTAGATAAATGTATAGCGGATGTTGGAAACTGGGCTTAAGGTAATATGGTAACATTGCCTTAGTGCTGCAGATCTTTGATGAGGCTGTATCTATCCAGTGTGAGTGACAGAGACAACATTAAGAGTGTAAGCCTGAAATTATTGGATCACAATTTAGAAGATTCATCAACCTCAAGACAGAGAAAGAACATACTTTGGAAACTGTTGTTCCATAGAAACCGTAATATTGCAAAGACCACTTGCTTTCCTCACATGGAAGTGAGGAGACATGTTATAGGCACATATATAAAACATATGACATATATGGCTTACTTTGGAAGCTACACTGCTTCATGTTCTTGTTTTAATACCCTTTCTCCCTTGGGTATCTCAATCAGCTCCCTTTTCATTTGTACTTTTAACTTTGCGTCTCGTTTAGCAGTCATTTTCCTATAGCTCATTTTCTTTTTAGAGAAAACTTTATCAGTGAAACAACAAATTAAACAATCTGGAGTTTATAAAATTCTTCATTTGCATAGTTTCTAAAGTATAATTTTCTTTTTTCATAAAAATGGTTTTCATTTTCCTTAAGGTATTGTACCAGTACCTCAAATACATTATGTATAAAACAGAAATGACTTTTTTCACTGAAATCATCTCCATTTACTAAGTTCTCTATCACTATAAATAGTGCTACTGTTTTCGCAGTTACTTAAAAACTCACAGGATTGTGATCTCAGAATATTCTCTATTAACCCCTATATCACTCACTTATTATTAAGTAATTATAAAAAATAATTATTTGTAACATCCTTGTTCTTTGGATAACTCCTGCACAGTCAAGTCTTTATATAGCTCATATTATCATATTATTAGAATCATAAGTGTATATAAAGCCTCTTTTTAAATTTTAATTTATTTTTTCTTTTCATCTCTAGACTATAATCTGATTTTCCTACTCTACTCAAGAAAAATGATTTAATGTGTTTAAAAAAAAGATTTATTTCATTGTTTGAGAGAAGATAAGAGAGAGAGAGAGACAGGCAGAAAGAAAGAGAGAAGAGGGGGAGAGCCCAGAGCAGTTTCCATAGGTGCACATCAGTAGTTGCGACATGGTTTCATTTCACACAGGTGGATGTGAGGCCTTTGCTGCTGAGTCATCCCCATGGTTACAGTTGCTCCTCAGTTTAGCTTATGGGTTTGCACAGGCTGGGGCTGGGATTCAATCCTCTGATCTCACAGTTGCAAGGCACGCACTCAACCTATTGAATTGTCTTGGCATCTTGATTTGATATGTCTCTTAACGTGCATGTATCCTTATAAAATATGCAGGAATATGTATGTGGGTTTAAAGTAAGTGATGCTATACATTATAGAACTTTTTTTTTTAACTGTTTTGATTCAATACTCCCTTTAAGACCCATTGCTAAATAGTCAGGACAGATAGTTTCTTGCGTCTGATCATAGCAAAGTTAACATATTATGGATCTACCTTATTTTGCTTATTCATTTTCCTAGCAATAGGCACTGATATTGCTTCTGCCACCCTAAACACACAAATAAATATCTTCCCCCAAATCTCCATATAAACTTAGTTCATTAAAATGAGTCACATACAGACACAGCACCATGCGGTGCAGATATCATATAAACTTCATTTGGGAAATCTTTGCAAGTAAGTATAAAAGTAGAGTACAAAATCCCCTGGACCCTTACAACCCCACAATTTAGGGCCTACACTGGCAATCTATATACAACATGGTCAGATTTGTAGATGGAGACCACCTCTGTAATGCTCTCTATACAATATAGAGCCCAAACCACACCCTTCATTCTGCTGTACTTCTCAGACCTGCATTCAGGACCATGGCGATTTGTATCACATCAGCCTGCATGAGAATGTCTCTAGTATATACAAGTAGGAGTGTGAGTACTGGGACACAGATATTATTAATTTTACTTGTGTTGCTAACTGCTTTCCACAATGGTTGTGCTAGTTTACACTTTAACAAACACTGCATGAAAGTCCTTAAGCCTTCAATTTTCTACCAAATTTTGATGTCTCACTTTCTAATTTTTGTCAGTCTATTTTGTCTAATCTAGTGTTTCATTTTAACTTTCTTCTATTTTCCACTGAGATTGAGCATCTGTTCAAATCCTGCTAGCCATTTAGATTTTCCTATGCATTGCTTGTTTCATTCGAGTTTTCACCCTTTTCTTATTGATTTGCATGAATTTTTTGACATACCCATATTCTCAATCAACCAGTCCAATAGAACTTTCTATGATAATGGAAACATTCTCTACCTGTACTAAATATGGTGGCCACCAGCCTCATGTGCCTAGAGAGCAGTTGAAATGTGGATAGTGTAACTGAGGAAGTGTAATTCTATGTAACTGATTTAAATTCAAAATTTAAATAGCCATATGTAGCTAGTGACTGTGTGTTATATAAGACAGCATAATTCTAGACAATAATTCTTTTTGTCAATTTTACAGATTGACAATATCTTCTTCCAATCTATATATTTCTGTTAATTTTGTAGATGGTTGTAATATGTTAATAGAATTATAAATCTTTACCTTCGTGTTTTGTTCTTAATATGAAGGCATTTCTCATTCCCAATAATGTATTTTTTTCTATTAAGTTCATAAATTACTTTTATATTTAGCTATTTTGTATATACTCTGCTCTGTGAAACAGTGATCCAAGATCCATTTACTAAATAATCCATCTTTTTCTCAGGGATTTGTGATTCCAACTTTATCATATATCTCACTTTTAAACACACACAGGTCAATGTCTGGGTTCTTAATTCTCTTCCATAGTTTCGTTTGCTTGTTCTTGGCTAAATACCATATGGTTTTTGTTATTATAACTTTTAATATATCTTAATATCCAGCAGTATTAATTTCTTTTTGTTGTTTGTGGTCTTTATATATTTCCATGTAAATATTTAGAATAAAAGGTATGGGGAAGCCGGGATGGCTCAGTGGGTTGGGCGCTCACTTTGCAGCGCCGGGGACCGAGGATCGAATCCCGGCCCCAGCTGTGCAGAACCATGTGCTGAACTGGGAGCTCCCCTAGTTCAGTTCTCTCTCTGTCTCTGTATCTCTCTCTCTCTCTCTCTGCCTCTCTGTCAAAAATAAATAAATAAATAAATATATATATTTTAAAAAATTAGTCAAAACTCCAGCTTGAAAATGAATTATGATTATATTGAGTTATAGTTTTATTGAGGTATAAATTAACAACTTTCAAAGATTATCATCTGATACATTAACATAGTATAACCTTCAGCTTATTCATATTTTCCTTTTATATTTTCATCAATTTTTATTAAGATTTTATTCATTAAGTCATCATTACACACTTAATTTTTTTTCTATTACAGTTGATTATTGGACTAGAGGACTACTTCTATAACTTAAGTTTGTATTGGCAAACAATTGCATTAGTTTAATGGTATGTCAACTAATTCTTCCCTGAAAATGATTATATCATTAACAAGTAATTCTAACTCTTCCTTCCTTTCTTCCATCCTTCCTTCCTTTCTTCCTTCCATTCTTCATTCCTTCTTCCCCCTCCTCTCCCTGCTTCCTTTCTTTCTACTACTCCTTCTCCTCTTCCTTTTCCTTCCCCCCCTCCTCTTCTCTCTCACTCTCTCTCTCTCTCCCTCCCCATTTTTGTTTTTCTATTAGTTTAGTTTTATTTCATGGTATTGGTCCCAACCTCTTGCACTGTTACTTCTACTGCTAGCAATGATAGTTCACATAAATAGTCAGTATCATTGCTTTTTCCTGATTTTAAATGATGTGCATTCAATGTTTTCCCTTAAAAGTGATGTTTGCTCTAGATTTTGTATATATATTCTTTATTAAGGTAAGGAATTATTATCCATTTCTAAAAATATCACATTAAAAAAACATGAATAGGTATTGAACTTGATACAATTATTCTCTTGAGATAATCAGGTGACTTTTCTCTTTTATTTTGATTGATCTGGTACATTTTATCAATGTTCTACTGATTCAAACTACCTTTACAGTTCTGAAATAAACCCTGCATAATCAGGAGTAGAACTGGGTCCTCTAGAATGAAGACAATGAGACAAAGATTAAGGTGCTAACAATTTATTTAGAAGATGCCAGTTCAGGACTGTGAGGACTAGTGAAAAAGAAATTGAGGTGAGGAGAGATGCAATACATCACAGTGTGATGCATTACAGCACTGGTTACTGCTTCATGATGATCACCGAATTAAAAAAAAAATGACTAGCAAGATTCTCAGTTAGTTTTCTAATTTAACTTGTATATCTTTTCTGGCAGCACTGCAAAGAAATCACATATCTGAGAGGTCACATTAAGGGCGAAAGAGGGAGCATTTGCCAGCTCAGCTTCTTTTGATGTCCCATTTCCCATTGGTTGAAGTTCAGTCACGTGGGTCTCTAACGCTCCCATACTTCTTTATGGTGCCACATGCTCCTGGGAGGCTGCTTAGAAGAGTTAATCTCATGCTCCACAGTATGCTGTTTCCTATCTGAAAATGAAAGAGGGTCACATAGAATGACCTAAGACCACTGGACCTCTAAAAATCTTCCAGATACAGTGGTAAGCATGCTGAGTACTTTTGGCTACTTACTGTCTACTCTCTCAGCCTACACACACGTTTAGTAGAAAATCTAATATACATATCAATTTTTACATACCTGCTTTATAATTATATGGCATTATCAATATCGTAAACCTGATAATGTTCTTTAGAATGTCAAGGTAATCAAGGTCCCTAAAACTCTATTATAACTGAGGCCAGCAAATTTAATATAACTCTGAGGCATATATGAGAGATATAAAGAGACAAATTTAATGGGTGTGTGATAGGTATTATCAGACCCACAACTTTTAAATTTTTAATGATATTGCTAATCTCTGTAATTCCTCCAGGAAGTAGCAGTAATTAGAAAAAGAATGTTTTATGATAAGTGGTTCATATAAACTGCAGCTACTGTTGAGAGTTAAAGTAATTGTTAGAAAAAGGTCTAGAGAAAATCTGTTTCCTACAGCTCACCCATATTCCATTGTGGCAAATTTTCAGTCACAGGTCTACTTGTTTCCTAAATCTTCTATACAGTTATAGCAATGGCAGATCGGTTTCACACTTCCCCACCTCTCTTTCTAATTCTTGTTTCCGTTCAGTACCATGGAGAATTATAATGTATATGTTTCCTTTTCTATTTTTTAAGATTTTATTTTATTTTATTGTTTTTGACAGAGACAGAGAGACACAGAGGCAGAGAGACACACAGAGGCAGAGAAAGACAGAGAGATGGGGGAGGGCCCAGAGCAGTCTCCATAGTTGTATATCATCAGTTTTTGACATATTGTTTCCTTTCACACAGGTAGGCGGGGGCTGCACAGGGCAGGAACTGGGCTGGGGCCTCCAATACGGGAGTCACTCCCCCTTTAGCTAGGGGCCAAACAGGGTGGGGGTGGGTCAAGAACTAACTGGGGGCCTCCCACATGGGAAGCACGCCCCAGTTCAGCATATGAGTCTACACAGGCCAAGGTTGGGATTTGATCCATTGTCCCTGGGGCTACAAAGCAAGCAGTCAACCCACTGAGCCATCCGGGCTTCCTCTTTTTTTTTTTTTTTTTTTTTTTTTTTTT
>PVKE010017324.1:0-30897 GCA_004027555.1 Craseonycteris thonglongyai
CTTGAATGATTCCTATTATTTGTGACCGAGAAAATAAATTCCTGACCTAACCAGAAGACCCTGTAATATTTTGAAATAGGCCAGACCTCCAAGACCAGTTCTAGGTTTGACGACTGGCATGAACGAGATGAAAATGAACTATTCCTTTAGTCAGAGATGCTATTCCTGCCTCAGATATTATGGTATTAAAAACATTCCCCTCTATTCTAGAAGACTACTTCTTTAATCCTATGTTACTACTATGAGAGCAAATAAGTAACACAAAAGGTATTCCTGTCAGGAAACAGGATGTGTAGAAGTTACAGTTTCTTTTGCTTCCTTTTCTCTTCCTGGTGGTTGGTACACTTTTAATTCACTAGACAACCTTCACATTGTAAGAAGTGTACTATGTCCCACAAGCCCAGAATTGTGGGTATATTGCTGTTCATTCCCCTTTAATCTGAAGAACAATAAATGGGGAAAATATTAATATTTGAGCATCTGCATTATCATTATAATGAAGTTTCACTCAAGTTGTGTCACCTGGAACCAAACCTGGAGTCCAGATCTCTGACTGCTTGTTTGCCATGGTTACGTAACGCAATTGCGTAACACTTATAAAGTATCATGTTAAAAAGCTACTTCTAAGCATTGCTTCCCTCCTCATTGCACTGGGCTGGTGATACAGGCTTCTGTGAAGACACCCTGTCCATCACTTGCCTCTTTTTCATCTGATTGTTACCATGCTCATCCCAGAAGAGGCTCCAGCACTTTTATGTAACAGATAGGACTGCTGCCCCCTTTTCACACACCATGTCTCCCATGTGTCCTTCTGAGCCAAAAGCACCTCTCCTTCCTCATTCTCCCATAAGCTTTTTCTATCAACATGGAATTCAAATAGATGTATCAGATGACTTCTAGCTGAACAGCTACATGTTATTTTCCCAAGTTTTCTAATGCCTTGTGTACAATGAACAATGTCTTAATGTGGCATTTTATTTTGTCTATTTATGTTATTTGATATCATATTGATTATAAACTGGTTTTTTTTTCTTTCTTTTTTTTTTTGACAGAGGCAGAGAGAGAAACAGAGACAGAAAGAGACAGAGAGAAGGGGGAGGGCCCAGAGCAGTCTCCATAGTTATACCTCATCAGTTGTTGTTTTTTTCAACATGAGTTTGTTCCACACAGGTGGGCGGGGGCTGCACAGGACAGGAACTGAGCCAGGGGAGCCTCCTGCATGGGAAACACACCCCAGTCCAGCATATGGGTCCGCAAGGGCCAGGGCCGAGAATCGATCCTCAGTCTCTGGATCTGCAAAGCAGGCTCTTAGCCTGCTGAGCTATCCTGGCTTCCCAGACTATAAACTTCTGGATGGCAAGGTCAAGGTCTGTTGAATTTGTTCTTAAAAGAGGGAGGCAGAAATGGATAGCTTACAAAATTGACAACCCCATCCAGGGCACAATGGGAGGTGCCTCACTGGTTACGCAAGCAACAAGTGATTGTACCCAGCAACTTGAAGCTGGAGAAAAGCAAGAACGAGTTTCATTCTGCTAGGCTGATCTCTATGGCCTGAGACCTGATCTTTAGCTAATTTTAATGTCATTATAAAGTCATTGGCATTCCAGTTATCATGCATCTGACACCCTGACAGTTCCAGAGGAACCAAATGAGGAAGAAAAAGTAAAACATGGAGGGTCCCACCCCAGGGGCATGGTGTGGGGTGGAAATGAATGAACTGTGTCAATAGGACATCACCACTTCCAGACCTGGGAGGGATAAGAACCCGATCATGACTTCCTCAACAGGATTCGTTCTCTCAGTTCAGGTAGCACTTTCCTCTCACTGAGTACTTTTGTTTCCATAAATCACTTTCGCTTTCTGTCATCTGTCCCACTATTGAATCCTTTCTTGTGCAGAGACAAGAATCCAGTGACCACTGCTCCTGGTTGAGTCATCTCTTGGACAACCCCGGGAGCCTCCAGCAATAATAGCATCAGACTAAAATGAGAATTCAATAATAATAATGGCATAGGGATAATACTTACCCGTCCCTTCTAAGTAAAAAATAGATAATTAACTCACTGTAGTGAGGCCTTCCTCACACTATTTTATAATCCCCTCCTCTTCAGTACTGAAAGTTCACCAATTAGTTACAAGTCCTAAAAATTTAGCCTGTTTCTAAAAACAGTCTTTTCTACATAGAAATAGTGTGGCTCTGTTCATCTCTGCCTCTTTTCCTTTTTCTACGATATGGATGTAGTAGTAATAAAAAATAAAATTCCATCGAAAACCAAGGAAAGAAACTAGTCAGCCATACGTAATGCTTTAAAGGAAGAAACAACAAATTCAGGGCCAAAGCAAGTGAAAACTTTCCTGCTTGCATAGACGCACACATCTGTCACATTGGCTGCTTGTAAACATGGCCCACGAGGCTGGAAAGCAGTGATGTGGGGAATCCATTTGACTTTGGGTTCTTAGTAAGTTTACTGCTGCTTCTCCTTCCTGGGACTCTATCACTGAGCCCACTGGTCTTCGCTAGAGGGACATGGTGGCTTTGGACTGTGCTCGGGTCATCCTTGTTTGTACTCTAATGGCTGCCCATTACATTGTTTGATGAAGTGTGGCAAGCAAACAGAATTGTTTTCTACCAATTCTGGTTTCATCAAAGAAATCTTTTTCATTCCTCCGTTCTGCATGTTGCCAAAATTCTTAAAATACTGTCCGTGGAGATATTTGTTGTTGTTGTTGCCCGCCTTGGAGCCTAGACATAGGAAGCAAGCCAGGACAGCTGGTGCAACTTGGCGGCATCTCACAGATAATTCCGTGTTTGAACAGTCTTTTCTTTTCTTTTTTTTTTAACGTTATTATTTTGGAAAAATGTGGAATAAGACTGATGGATGTAAGGGTTGAAGGACTAGCAGCTATATAGGCTAAAGTTCTCCTATCACTTGCCCATATAGACGAGATCAAACTGGGCAAATACAAAACAAACAAACAAAACTAGCTCTTTTCTCAAACCCAATATGAAATTTGTTCCTAAGCTAAAGAGACTGGTTTGCCAGGAAAGGACAAGGAAAAAGGAAGATATTGTTTTTATTATTATTTATTTTTACAAGAGACTTTACGTCATGACGATTAACATATTATACCCAACACCAAATTTTAAAAAGCAAGAGAATTTTGGGAGTGGAACACACTCATTCAGAAATTCCAACATAAAACTCTTGGATGCTTTGGGAAGTGAAAGTGATTGTACACTAGACTTTAATTCTGCCACCACATTTACTACTTACAAAGCAATAGCATTTTATAGCTGACACTGTCATACTGATATGGTGTGAACCTAATATTAATCTCTCTGACCTACACTGCAATTCCTATTCTTCCATGGATTATGCAATAATAATAGCAACGATTGGTTGAGAGCTTACTGAATGGTGGTGGTGTGTTACATGGATTAACTCATTTAATTCTCTTGATAAACGCATGGGGAAGGGGCGATGGCTATGCCTATTTTACCCACAAGGAATCTGCAACCTCAAGAGTTGAAATAATTTACGTAAGGACCCACAGCTGAGCAGTGGTGGGGCTGGGGTTTGAGCCTCCATATCTAATTCCAGAGCCTGGATCAGAAACGTTGTATTCTGCCACCTTTCTGAGCAAGGGATGGAATGAATCACTAATAACAGGCAGGAAGTGGCTGCACACAACTGTGGTTGTGCACACAGGACTGTGTTTTGGGCATCTGGGTATTATCCATTAAGTGGACCACAATGGGAGGAACTTAAGAACAAACTGCTCATTTATGCTCTGAATTCTTTCCTCCTCAAGGAAAATTCCTTCTTTGCTTTGCTCTTTCTCAGAAGATTGATTAGCTAATCTAATAAACAAAGAAAGTGGTGTTAATGACTTATAATTACTTGATGTGTTTTCCCTCTCTGATTCCTACAAGTTTTATCAGAAACCATCAATGCCTTAATCTCAAGGGTTCAGTAATACGAGAAATTCCCATATGAAGATGAATCACACAGCTAAGTCAGTCAATGTGTTTCATCACCCTTCATATGTACTTTTTTACATATGACCTATTCTACCTATGCAAACCACTAGTTATCCTTTGAGACAAATGACCAAAATTTCCTTGCAATTGCTGACTTTAGAATTTTTTACCCCTTTTTTTATTCATATATTGAACAACTCAATCACAGTTTTTAATATAAAAAAAGGAAGCCAGGATGGCTCAGCAGGTTGAGTGCTCCCTTTGCAGCCCTGGGGACTGAGGATTGAATACTGGCCCTGGCCTGTGCAGACCCATATGCTGAACTGGGGTGTGCTTTCCACTCCAGTTTGGTTCTCACTCCCCCCACCCCCACTAGTTTGGACTCTGGTTCAAGGGGGTGTGCTTCCCAGGCAGGAGACTCCCAGCCCACTTCCTGCCCTGTATGGCCCCACCAACCTGTATGGCACAAAAGCATGTTGAAAACTGATGATGTACAACCATGGAGACTGTTCTGGGCCCTCGCCCTTCTCTCTGTCTCTCTCTGTCTCTGTCAAAAACAATAAAATAAATATTTAAAATAAATAAATATAGAAAAGGTGGAGTACTCTCCATCATTTGTTTCTACAGTGACATAACACTTCCTCCTAAAGCGCCCTGAATTCTAGTAACAAGCAACTTGTACAAATGCAGCTGTTTCAATGCTTAAAAACTACATGCTCCATATTAGAGAGAAAAAAAGAAAATGGCAGGATGCTGGGATAACTCAACAGGTTGAATGTCTGCCTTGCAATCATGAAGTCCAGGGATCAAATCCTAGCCCCGACCCAAGAAAACCCATATGCTAAACTGTGACACAACTGGTAACCACTAGGATTGCAGCAAAGGTTCCCACCTCCCATGTTGGGGGGCCCCAGTTTGGTTCTCGTCCTGTAGGGCCCCGCATCCACCAGTGTGGAATGAAACCATGTCATAACTAGTGATGCGCAACTATAGAGACTGCTCTGGGCCCTCCCCCTTCTCTCTCTCTCTCTCACCTTCTCTCAAACAATAAAATAAACCTTTAAAAAAGAAAAAAGCAATACAAGTTCAGACTAGTTAGAAAGTTGAGCAATTCACTGAATTTTCCAGACCATATAGAAGTGAAAGATGAGGCATATGAGATAATATTGCCAATGTGAAGTAACTTCCATGATTGGGAAATATACTGGTGGACTCCATCTTGAGATTTTTAATGTGTTTACAAATGGCATTAGCAGGTCTCTCCCTTAAATGAGTTAGGTGTGATGATGTTAGGGTGCAAGTTGTTTTTGAACCTTATAACTATAACTTGTGCAAACATGACATAAAAACAAAGGAGGAAGAAGGGGAAAAATCAGAAAATTTTAGACAACACAAAAATGTAAAGCCTTGTTCCAACTATGTAGCCTCCTCCGATATGAACTATTTTGCACATGTTGTTATTGCAAAAGCCATTAAGGTTATGGTATGTCCTAGATTTAAATATCTGATAGTAAACACTAAAGTTGGAACGGGAAATAATGATATAATATCATGAAATCATCATGATAGGACACTAAAACATTACTGAACACATCCTGAAGTAATCACGATTTGTAACAGAATCTTTCATTTTGCAAAGGAGCTGGCAAAAATATGGCTCCAATAGCAGCACTCTGGACCTTGGGAAAACTGGAATAAGGAATAGAGAGAGCATTATGACATCCATTTAAATGTGAGTGGAGTATCTTTGAACCACAATTAGTATCTCACATACTCTGGCCTATAGTCAGTGATGTTGTGCTCATCTCATATAAAATATAAAGGGGAACATTTCACCCATGTTCATAAAAAGCAAATATGTTGCAGTACGTGAAGAACTCAAGCACTATGTGTGTAGGGCCGGCATGTTTCAAAAACAACCGCTGAACCGATCCTGTTACTGGGAAGACTGCCACACACTATAACTATGTATGAGGTGGGTTTTCAGATCTTCTTTCTCCAAAGCATCTGAACTGAGTGATAGCCAGAGGGCTCTTTTGAACGTGGTTTTCTGAGGTGTCAAACCTTCTGCGTTATAAGCACAGCACTCTGCTAGGCATGAAAAAAAAAATAGTGTTGAAAGGTAGACTGCTTGAAGGATATTTCTTCAAACGGATATGCTATCATACATGAATAACGACTAGTGAACAAATAACCATTAGTAAATAAGAAGACGCTTCCTTGTTGACACTGACATTCTTAACTAGAGGTTATTTACTTAACCAAGCCTAGTATCTCTAGCAAATATTCATTCAACAAATACTTGGGAAACTGACACGTGATGGGCACTAAAAGACATGGGGAAAGCAAAAGAAAGATAGAATCTCTCATTCTCGAGATGGGCTGTTTATCAGAGAGACTCATTATACAAGTTATTAATATAGTATCACATTGTTTAGCAACATTTTAAAAATTTGATGAGAAACATAGTTTCATGTAATAATTCTCAAAATTTAATATTCATATATGCTCTTATTGCATCCCATACATCTCCAATTAAATTTTAATAACCTTTAATTTAAGAACATTGATACCTACTCATCAGCTGATATTAGATAAAGTTTTTCTGTTACAGATGTATCATCCTCAGCTCTTAGAGATAACTCTCTGTATTATAGAAACAAAAATTTGAAATACCTTACAATATCGTTCCCATTCCCATTTATTCCTTATGGATAGGTAAACACAGTAAGGAAGAGGGGTATTAGCATGGTATGTAAGAAACAGAGAGTAGTGAGAAGCAAATATACAAGAATATCACAAACTAATATATATGCAGGTTATCCCCTAGGCTATTTTGGGAATCAGATAAAGATACTGACATCAAGCTGTAGTGCATTTATAAATAAAATTTACATACTGCAAATGAAAATATACTACATTTCAGGGTCTAGTCACATCAAATTATAATTTATCTGTCTAGATACCTCACTAGAGGTTAAAAGTATGTTCTAACTGTACCGTCCTTTCTTCATATGTCTATAATTTATTTACAACATTGCAAAGACTTTTGAATATATATATATATATATATATATATATATATAGCAGTAGATTTAATTCCTTTAATTTTACTCATTTCTTTTTTCTTATCTGTATTTTTTTAAATTCCAGTTTTGATTTTTATTTCTGATAACAGGCGTCATTTATTGAGCACGATGCTCCTCCCTGTGTCTGATGAATCCTTCCTGTGAAGACAGTTGAATGGATGTAACTCTGGATCTGTGTGACTTTCTCACTTTATCCCTGGCAAGAAGGAGTCACTTTTGAGATTGTAAAGTTGGGTAAGGAGTGGAACTGACATACTCATATCTACTCTCTTTCTCTGAGGTATTCACTGTGGGAAGAGAGCATGTGACCACAACACTACAAGGGCTGTCCGGAAAGTACCCAGCCGTGTAACCATTCTGGTTATACTGACAATGGCTGGAGTTTTTCCAGACAGCCCTCATAGGCCTCATTTTGGAATTTGGTAAGCAAGTGTATTTGGCTTTCCCATATGCCTTCCAGCCTGGCCTCTATAATTAACATAGGTGCTATTTTGACGTCTATCTTTATTCCTTTTTTATTAACTAGATTTTCTCAGCTAAGACACCAAATGTGAAGTTGCTAAACACACTGTTAAATAATACTCCTCTTTCCTGACCGGGTTCAAAGCAGGTTGGGATCTCTATGCCAGACACTGAGCCAAGGGTTTTATACACATTCCTCACAATAGCACTATAAGGGAGACAGAATGATTACTCCCATTTTGGAGAGGAGAAAACTCAAGCGCAAACAAGTTAACACACTCAAGATTGCAGTGACAGAGTTGGGCTTTAAACCCAGATCCAACTCTGGAGCCATATATATTAACCACTATGCTACAGGCAGAAGCAAGGAATGCACACGTGTTGTTCCAGAGCCACCTGTTATTATTTGCAAATTAAAAGGTGACATTAAGAAAGAGGCCCTCATCATGGGAAAGTGGGGATTTTAAGGACAATCACTGTACCACTTTGAATCTGGTAGTTAATAGTTTGTCCTGCCTTTGGGTCTAAAGTCAGAAATCTGGTTTGCTCTGGATTGAAAACCAACCAAGTTCAAAATGTCACCTATTTTGTAAGCACTAAAACACAACCAAGCTGGAAGGCAGAAATAAAAATGATCTGTAACGCATTTCAGCCAAGAGAGTGACAGCTTTTGATTCTGCTCACGGTTTCATTTCTCGGTTCTTTTGGCTATTTATTTTTCATAAAACGTTCTCTAATCAAATAAAGAGATCTGACTTCCAACTAGAGTGGCCTCCCTAGTCTGTTCTCTGGCTAGGTGAAACAGCAGTTTAGCTGCTTTACTCCCAACAAAAACATGTTGAGCAAAGAATACTGGATTTGAAGTGCTTCAGTACTCAAAACAGACGGATGACATGCGACTTCTCTTACTTCCTTTCCACTTGCTTATTCCACACTCCAGAATGTTCTTTTGCAAATTAGCTATCTCTTATTAGAAAGAAAAAAAGAAAGGATTTCTTTTCTCTCTCTCTCCACCATTTTTGCTTGGTCAATTCTAAATAATTTTGTCATCCTCTTAAATAAGAATAGAGATGAGAGAGAAATCCATTTGATGCTGATGGAGTCTCAGTCTACTCAAAATCAATTTCTAAATGCTTGAGGTTTTTGTTTTGTTTTGTTTTGTTTTGTTTTTCTTTTCAGACTTGTTACAGCTCATCACACACTAACTCTGTAAGCTTCAGAAACAAGAAGGAGCTGCTTTGGAACAGAGGGAAAAAAGAATCTGTAGGTGAATTTGACTTGCCAGAGGAAATTATGCATGGGTAAGGATGATTAAAAGAGTCACAAGGAAATTGCACAGATTGATAGTACTATCAAAATAACTACATAATAATACATAGCTCCTGTTGACATCTAAAAATATTTCTGGGAAAAAAACTTTTTTTCATTGAGTAGCCCTAGATTGCAAACCTTTTATAAGCATAGTGGGTTGGAGGGTATTTATTTATTTTAAGTGGGTCAAGTACATGATCAATCAGCTTGAACATTTCATATAAATAAATAGTGTTTCTGTTTTTTAAAAGGATGTTTGGAAACTTTTTAAAAGTCTGTTTCACTGTGAAAAGTAACTAGAATAAAGTAGTTATTCCCTTGAGAAGTTAACAGTGATTATTTTAAATAACTTTTTAAAAAATACCAAAAAAAAAAAAAAAATTGAAAGACTGAGGAAGGAAAATTAAGCATCAACCTCATTATCATGACCAAGAATGTCTATTATTAATTGATACAGATTTAAAAAATCCAGTCTTCCAGAGATTCTGGGATAGCGCATCAGTTGAGCACCTGCCTCTCAAGAGCAAGGACTGGGGTTCTATTCCTGGCCCCAGTCCATCCACACCCCATATGCTGAACTTCAGTGCAACTGGTAGCTGCCGGAATGGCAGCAAAAGTTCTCACTTCCCGTGTGGGAGGCCCCCAGTTCAGTTCCCACCCCATGTGGCCCCACATCCACCTGTGTGAAATGAGTCCATGTCACAACTGATGATGTACTACTGTGGAGACTGCCCTGCCCCATTCTCTTTCTCTCTCTCTCTCTCTCTCTCTCTCTCTCTCTCTCTCTCTCTCTCTCTCTCTCCCCTCTTAAAGAATAAATCTTAAAAAAAAAAATCTTAATAAAAAACAAACCCGACTTCCACAAAAGTGTGAAGTCAATCAATCCATTGCATCAAGCACTTCTTAAGTGTTCATTTCACATTTTTAAATTGTGCATCTGTTCATTTCATAAATTGTTTCTTAGGCTGGCTTTCCTGGGAAGTAGATTCTAAGATCTGAGACAGCAATGTGCATGTAGACGTTCACTGGGGAGGACTTGGGAACATCACCTGTAAGGGAGTAGTGGAGCAGGATGAGGCAGAGGGAGTCACTGCTCTGTCATGAACTCAGCCCATCCCCCTGAGAGCTCTGCATCAGTGATGACACTTCAAAGGTGTTTTACATGGAGACAGGGGCCGTGGGTCTTTGTGGTCACCCTTACCACAATAAGCATCCATGGGAAGCAGACTCCCCCCAGACAGGAACATCACCTCATCTCGGAGGCAGTTCCCAGAGAGTCCCAGCTGGAAAGTGTTCATAATCACCATCGCAGGCAGCTGAGAGAATGAATGCGTCACCGTTGACAAAGGGTCCATGCAGAATTCCACACATTCTATACACCCCATTACAGGGCAAGAGAAAGACTGGATAAAAGAGGTGGAATAACTGGTTTCATTTTGTGACTAGCACACTTCCAACCAATGAGGGAAGCACACTTCACACTAATGAGGGAAGTCTTATACTACTACAGTTCTCAAGTGGGTGTCTATTATTGACTTAAAAAATAACATAATCGGTTGATATTTCTTATGACTCTTGTCTAAAATAATGTTCAATGTCTTCAGGAGGGCAATCATTGAAGGACCAGAGAATAGTTTTGTGCTATTTTACCCTTAAAGAGCTGTTCATTCACTTCACCAAGATTGTATTTCAAAGCTTCCTGTTACTTATTGAGCACCTACTATATTGTCAAGAATGGTGCTAGAAATGGGAATTGGAGAGATAAATGACAGTTCTATTAAGTCTAGTTCCTGGAGCTTACCACCTAGTGAAACATAATACAATTGAACAGATAATTGCAAGCCAACGTGACAAGTGCTTTGATAGAAGTATCATAATAAGCTACAGTCAGTAAAACTATCCTAACCGGACAAGGCCTGAATCTTAACCATGTAACCCCAGGTGAGATACAGTATGGTGAGATCAGATACAGACCCAGAGAAACAGAAAAAGTTTTGCAGACCACAGTACTCCCTACATGGCCGCTCAGGGAGAAGAACCCAGTTGCTCACAAGGCAGAAGGAGGCAGTGCCAGGGCAAGCCAGCTGGTGTAGGACCGGCTAACTTGAATAAGTTCAGAGGGCTCTGGGGCACTGAGTTATCCTTGGCTGTTTGAGATCAGGTCCTAGGGAAATATGGGTGGGTGTGTGGAGGTTCAGACTACACGAGCCCAGTAAGAGAGAGCGCTGGACGTGTAAACGTAATTAGCTGCTCCAGAAAGGAAACTGGCCTCTAGCCAGGACCTCAAATCTAGGTCCAGGTATTATTTTTTTTAAAGCTAATACAGCATAGTTTCGGGGGAGGGGACGCTCAGGACGATAATTTCCCAGAAAGTGTCATTGAAGCTGAGCTTTGAAGAAATGCTAGTGTATACTCTCTTTGTGTGATAGGTTTACAAAGTTCATCATCAAATAAGAGATACATGATGATAGTGGATATTAGAGTTAATATTTACCCTTTTAATTATACTGAGAAAGTACTTGTTCTTTTCCCTTAAAAGACTTTTGCAACTTTTCCACAAAATTCATTGATGTCGTCAGCTGCAACGTTGGACAATAATGACTAATAGAGAACGAACAGAATGTATTGGTGAGCATTCAGCTTCTGAACCATTTATTTATTAATACCTAGTCAAAGCATACTGCAGCAATGTCGAAAGATAACTAGTGACAAGCCTCTGCTAAAAGTTACCATCTCTTCCTGTCCCCAGTATAATAAACCCCAAGCCCTTATTCTACATTTTCTATGTCCATCAATAGCATTATTTTCCCCAACGATATTCAATTCTCTCTCTCACTCTGTCTCTCTCTTTCGAGCCTTCCCCACTGGTTTTACTTCTATTGATATGTAATTATTGATTCAAACTCCACAAAGCCTGTCAAGTGAAAACCATTACCTTGGTTTTGTCTCTCAGTCTCTTTAGACTATGCTATCTTATAAGCCTCCTGATCAGTTTCTTGTCCTATTCTTGCTTCCCTAAAACAAAGCCTTGACAAATACATTGACTAACAGACTTCCACCTGTGTGAACTCCCCAACGCACTAGTCTATCCTATCTCTGCCCAGCTCAGAAATCTTTCTCTCAGTCTTCTAGTTCAGGGGGCCTCCCATTGAAGAAGGTACAGAAGATTATTTATTGGAGTTCAGAAAGAAACTACCATTATGCATATTTATTTTTATCGAAAACCATTTAGAAATGTTAGAAATTCTTCCCACTTTCATTTATTTCAGCAGATTGCAGAGTATATGGATTTATGTAGCAGGTATTTTCAAATGGCCAATAATCTTTAAAACACTTTTGAATGAGGTTAAAAGACTGTGCAAATCACATATAGGATACTAAGGTTTGCTGGCTATTTCATGGCAGAACCCTTGAAAGAGATATAAAATGTAAGGAAGGCATATACAGTTTTCCTTGGTAAGAAAAAAAAAAAAAAAAGGCTAGTTTCCAAATATACTACTTCTTTTTGTACAGATAGGTAGTTTTCAGAAGTTGCCCAGCAGATATTGAAGGAATAAAATACTTAATCTATCCCCAAAAGGTAAGATTATGAATTAATGAGAGAAAGAAACTGCTGCTCAAAAGAATTCATGCTACGTAGAAGGCATTTTGTTTTGAACATATATCTGTCCACATGCAATTTTATTGCTGGAAAAAACTCTTGTTTGCAAACTTTAAAAGCAACAAAAGGATTTTCTGTTGTGCTAAAATACCTTCCAAATTCCAAAATGTATTGGAATAAATTTGGTTGCTGTATGACACAGAGTTCAATGCAGATGAAAAGCAATGAAGCAAACTCACTCATACTGTTCTCACACTAAATAATATCATTAATATTTAATGATGTTGGGGAAACCAGAATGGCTTAGTGGGTTAAGCGCTCACTTTGCAGAGTTGGGGACCCAGGATCGAATCCCAGCCCTGGCCTCTGTGGACCCATGTGCTGAACTGGGGAGTGCCTCCAGTTCAGTTCTCTCTGTGTCTCTGTATCTCTCTCTCTCTCTCTCTGTCAAAAACAATAAAAAAAAAAAAAAATATATATATATATATATATATATATATATATATATATATACACACATACTTAATGATGTAATAAAATACTTGGAGGAGAGAAGAAGAGCTTATATAGGATCAACAAAAATGAAATAAGACATAAAAATTCTTAAAATATTTATCTTTATGTAGAAATATATATAATAGATACACACACACATACTCATATAAAGTCATATATTCAACATTTTTTTTGGTTTGCTTACTGATGAGGTGGAAAATTTAATAAGTTTGGGTGTCATTGGGGTTTTTCAACTTTGACACTGCTAACATTTTGGGGCCCAGTAAGCCTTCATTCTGGGAAGGGTGCTCTCCTTTGCTGAGTAGGACATTAAACAGCATCCCTGCCCTCTAATGCGTACCAGTAGCATGCACCCATATAGTTGCAATACAAAGTGTTTTCTGATATTGTCAAATCTCCTTTAGGGGGTAAAGTCATCCTCCATTGAAAACCACCAGTCTATACCTTACATTACATGACAAACTCCTAGACCAAACATGAGAGTCTCATACTATCTGAACCCAGTCTATATTTCTAATCTTATTCTCTAAGATTTACATTTCTAACATTGTCTTCTACAACTTGGTTCACTAATCATCCTCCATTTCCACGCTGTCTGCACACAGCCTTTATCAGCTACCTGAAGCCTGCCCTTCATCATTTACCCCTATGTTTCTGCTTGTGGCTACAACAATTTCTCCCCATTCTTTTACAGTAATATCTTACTCATCCTTCAAAATATATCTCAAATTATGCTTCCTTTCTAAGGCATCCTTAACATTCCCTTGTTAAACCTGCTCAAGTAGAAAATGCACCTCTATTTTAGGTTTATTACAAGCATTCTTTTTTTTTTTTAACTAAACGTTTATGTGTGTGTTGTTGTTTTTTGTTGTTGTTGTTGTTGTTTTTTTAGAGAGAGGTTAAGAGAGAAGGGGGAGGGCCCAGAACATTCTCCATAGCTGCACATCATTAGTTGTGACATAGTTTCATTCCACACAGGTGGATGTGGGGCCATACCAGAAGGTACCTACGTGGGGGCCTCCTACAAGGAAGGCAAGAACCTTCACCACTGAGCCATCCCATGGTTACCAGTTGTGCCACAGTTCAGCATATGGGGCTGCACGGGCTGGGGTCAGGACTCGAACCTCGGACCTCACGATTTTGAGGCAAGTGCTCAGCCACTGAGCTATCCTGGCATCCCCATTACAAGCTTCCTTGTGTTTCTCTCCCTTAAGAATGTATTTCCTTCTCAAACCCACACTAGATCTTTGGTAAAAATTATGTACAAATTACAATTATTGCTAATGCTATTGTTAATGTGATTACTCATTAATGAGAGATAATGGACTACGATGCTGGCATTGAGAAAACAAATGATAGATCTGCACATATTTATAAGGAAAGATATTCAAAATATATTGCTAAGAAGAAGTATAACTTATGGACTACTACATATATTTTAATACCTTTGAGGTTAGTACATCAGTAGTATGCTTCTGTATGCACAAAAAATGTACAGATCTGTAGACAAGCAACTGCAGCAAATCATAATTCTGGGAAGAGAAAAAAAGAGTGAAGAAATATAGGCCTTTTCCTTCAAACTCTATTTAGGTGCAGTTTGGGATTTTTATCATAAGTATAGAATACTTTGACAATAAAAATATTTTATCAGGATGGAGTTTAGCATCAGCCTGCTTGTGGAAACAGCAGCCATTTTTATGACAGATCTGTTTTTCTCCCAGGCCAGTCATCGTAACTGAGTCTTGTTGGTTTGAAAGAAGTTATTTCTCAATTATTTCTGGTTAATACTCAAAATATTTCTCTATAGATATCCCAGAAAATTAAACTGAAATTCCCATCACAGAGAAGCACAAGTATTTCTTGGAAGCAAGGATTAAAGTTTAATATCTGAATTAAGAAGGTCAGTCTGTCATCTGGTTTTACTCATAAGAAGAGGAAAATTTGTTCAACAAGACAGTTCAGTTTTTCTAAGTTCTTGTTACGTAAGTACCTCACTAGATCCCGTGGGTTATTAATTTAACCAAAGGGCGTTTAGATTCCTCTGCTTTAAATTTTCTAAAATAAAATAAAAGGCAATAACTCATGAATGTCTGCTACAAGGAGGAAGCTAGTCCCCAACTCTTATTTTTTCACGCCACGGTAAATTAAGTTGGTCAATGGTTCATAGTCTTAGTCACAAACTGCTCAGCTGTCTGCTTCCTGTACTGGGGGCTGCAGAAGATTACTGAGCTGTCTTTAAGGACCCATAATGGAAATGCTGAGTCCAATGGCCCAGAAAAATCTCTGATGAAAATTTCAGAAAAAATGAAAAAAAAAATTACAACTTTCTTTGTAAGACACACAGTAGGTAAAGCTACTCAAAGATCCCATTTTGGGAGCAAGAAAATGTTGCTGGTTTTTACTGCAAATTGCCACAGAGAAGAGCTTAAGTATGTATGTTGAAAATAGTTTAATTCTCAGTCACTCAGTAAAATCTAAATTAAAAAATTATAGTGGAAAAATTATCTACTTGAAAATCTCATGGAGAATTTCTTTCAAATTATTATTCAACTTTTCCTAGAAGAGTCCTCCTTTATTCAGGGTCATTTGATTAAAAAGCTGATTTCTCTGAGCATCTGTTTGTTTGTTTGTTTGTTTTTGTAGAGGACTCATGAATTTGTGAGCCATTAAAAGACCACAAGCCTAATAAAAATTAAGGAGGTTATGAGATAAATTATTAAAGGAGCAGAGCCACCAAAAGGACACTATTATATTTTTATATAAAAAAAACGAAATCGTGACTCTGAACACCAAAAGAATTGGAGGAATAAACAGAAGGTGTAAGATAGTGGCAGGGAAACAGCTACTAGGGGGGGTCCTCAGGACCCCCACAGGTACAGAATTAAGAAGACATCTTAGGAGTGGAAGGAAATCCTAATTCAAAACTCTATTATTTTTTTCTAACTCGAGACCAAGGCAAAATAAATAAATAATAACCTGCCCCTTGAGTCCTGCAGGCCACGTTCCCAGAAGATTTATAAGCACTACTTGGCATTTAGTGCTTGTGCTGTAATTAGTGGTTATTGCATTTCAGCAATATGGGCTGATACAGGCAATGACCTACTGTTACTGGGAACAGCCTGGCATTTCAGGAATTTCCTGACCTAGCATGCAGACGGCTTCCATCCTCTTTCGACTCCCTCTTCTCTTGGCAAAACCAGGGCATTTCTTCCACAGTGGAGGCGGAAGCCAGGAAAGTGGCTTTCCTTATCAGTTTCTATCTGCCTCCTAGCAGGAAAGAACAATTAAAACCAAAAACAAAACAAAACAAAAAAGAAAAGGAGGCCCTTTCAGTGTTCAGCTATGAATTCTAAAAAGGTAGAATACTGTGGTCTGCCAGAATTCTTGGCTTTCTTTGACTACCCTCAAAAGAATTAGGAAAATACCTACCGGTATTTATTCCTAGATCCTCAGTGGGGTAAGCAGGAGGCAGGGGGCCTTGGGTAGCAGGAGCTATAGTTCAGTGCTCCTTTCACTAAGAACTAGGTAACTTTGCAAACCTCATTTAACCTCTCTACACCTCAAATAGCTTCTTAAATGAAGATCATACACATGTCCTGCCTAACTCATATTTTGAAAGTAAAAATTTGAAAATGTAAGTGAAAACATTAACTAAATTATAAAATACCTTTTAAGTATTAATGTCCTTTGACATTTCTCTGAATTTTTATACTGTTACAAAGATGTCTGTGTTTTAATCCCCAGCACCTGTGACTATGTTGTTGCTTTAGACAGCAAAAGTTATTTTTCAGATGTGATTAAAATTCAGAGTACCAAGAAGGGGAGATTTTCCTGGATTGTCTTTGTGGGCCAAGTGTTCTTATCAGAGGGAGGCAGGACAGCCAGAGTGCGAGAAAGCCATGTGATGCTAGAAGTGGGGTTCAGGGTGTTGGGGTTGCTAAGTAGAAGGAGGCTATGACCCAGGCAATAGCCTTATGAACCTGGAAAAGTCAAAGAAACATCCTTTTCTAAAGCTTCTGGATAAAACCTGGCCCTGCTAACACCTCGATTGCAGCCCAGTGAAACCCATTTAGAACTTCCAACCTCCAGCACTGAAAGAATGAATTTGTATTGTTTTAAACTACTAATTTTGTGGTGGTTTGTTACAACAGCCACAAGAAACTAATACAGATATATTGTCTTGAAGGGTATTTACGAGGCCAAAGAATGCTATTTGTTCCCAATGCCCATTCTCTCCTTTGTTCATCTTTACCTGAAAATGTTTATAATAAAGACTACCTACATTTCCTTTACATCCAGAGTGTCAGATAACTAAGTTTTTCCTTGTGCCAGGTAAGGGAAGAGGGTCATGCAGCTTCCACAGAAGTATCCTTGAAGGACATAGGCCTTCCCTTCACCTCTCCTTTCTCCTTCATGCTGGCTGTAATTAAGATTTGAATGAAGTGAGACTAGATCATTTTGACCATGAGATGGAAGCTCACATGGATAACAGCAGAGCAGAAATCGAAGGAGCAAGGGTCTATGATGAGTGTGGAGTCATATGAACCCTTAGCCAAGTATTCAGATTTTCATAGGAGAGAGAAAAATCAACTTTTGCCTTGTTTAATACATGATTACTTTGCATTTTCAGTATTCATAGCTAAACTTAATTTTAACTACTCTATTTCTATTTCTCAATGAAGTAGACATTTCTTTTGCATGCATAATAAAAATGAATGTTAAGTAAAACTAACCAAGGAGGCTAAGTAGAGTTTCATTAAATGAAGATATTAGAGAATGAAATACCAGTAGATAGAATAACAAGATATAGAATTCACATCTACACACTTTCTTTTTCAAAAATAAATATGGTAATGTATTCTAAATAGAAAAGAAGTTTACTGATCCTAAGTATTTACACACACACACACACACAAAATGGTGAAGGGGCAAGGAAAGTATATTTCTACTATTACATAAACTATTTGGCGATTAGAAAAAAATCTATTGAGTTAAAAGATAAGAAATGGAGGAAAAAATAAAGACTGAATTGTGCAAAATGTACAGAGAAAAGTTTTTATCAAAAAGAGAAGAAAAATTATGACCATATATAATTGACACATACAAAGTAACTAAGAACTATCAAACTTTTTTTATGGTAAAAATGAAATTATGAAAAACAAAACTGAAAAATAAGAAAAATCTAGAGCAGAAAGAATGAAATAAAGACTAAAAGAATAGAAAAAAATTGAAATCTAAAATCTAATACTTTGCAACTATTAATAAAATTGACAAAATTTGTAAAATCAATTTATTTTTTAAAGATTTATTTTATTGTTTTCGACAGAGAGAGAGAGACAGAGAGACAGAGAGAAGGGGGAGGGCCCAGAGCTGTCTCCATAATTTACCTCGTAAGTTTTTGATGTCATTTCATTTCCACACAGGTGGGTGGGTGGGGCCGCTCAGGGTGGGAAATGGGTTGGGGGCCTCCTGCCTGGGAGTCACACCCCCATGAGCTGGGGAGCTGAACAGGGCCTTCCACAGCTTTACAGGTGTGTTCTATCAAACTTTCAAGGAATAGGAATTATCTTAATGAATACAGAAAACAAATAAAGTCTATATCTATAATACAAAGAAAATCCTTGGAAAAGGAGTCATAGAAGGAAACCTGCCATCTTGATAAAGGTGGTATTCTATAAGGACTTATTATTATTATTATTGGTATGAAAATTTTAAAAGCATTTCTTTTAGCATGGAGAAAAGATCAGAACACGACTGTTGCTCAGAGTGGTAAGAAGGTCTTCACTAATGCTATAAGACACAGGGTTAAGTAAGAGTGTTCAGGATGGAGAGACAGGAGTTTAAAGTATCATGATTTGTGGATATTGTTGTATATATTACTTACACACAAAACTCAAAATGTAACAACAAATTATTATAGTTTAACAAGTGTGCAAGAAGCAAATTCAACTTAATATCTAGATTTGTGCACAAGGAACAAATAGTCTAATTAGCTTATATTGCAACAAAATAGGGTCCCATTAAGAATAACTATAAAGATTTTAAGTTTTCACCTTATCAAAAATGCATTGTTAAGACTTTCATGTTATGATTTGAAACCTGACCTCTCCAGTTGCAAATAGCTCAATAGGCAAGTGTTCCACGAGTATCAAATTTGCAAGGAATTGAAAAGACTCCTATCTGTTCCAGGTCAAGTTCCCCAGGAAGCAGACTCTGGAACATCACTATGCAGTAGTTTACAAAGGAGGTGTCTCCGGATTAAAACCTGAGGGGGGAGGGGAGAGAAGAGATTGGGCATAGGAGACATTGGGCTAAGATGATGCTATCACTATAAACTTCCCATGGAGAGTTCTGAAGCTGGGGACCAAGGCCAGCTGTCTATCAACATTCATCAACAAACCAGTCACTCATGCAGGCACATTCACTGGATGCATTTCACAGACCCGGGAAATGGGGCATGATGGGAAGAATGGTGGCTCTCTTCAGTCAAGAACAATTCCCAGAAACTGCTGAACTTGAAGGTGCCAGCCAGCAGGAGAGGCAATAGGTCCTTCATTATGGAAAGAAGGAACTAGGTGGGACAGGACCCTCTGTAGCCCAATCCATGCACTGCTGAAAGCACTCTTTTAAGTTCTGGAATTAGCTCCTTCAGGATTCGGGGGAGAGGTGCACTCTGATGAGTATGGGGTGGTCCCGAACAGGTACAAGAGGAAGTCATGACCTCTGCAGCTGGAGGTTGTACCCCACTACCCCCTATTCATTTGAAACTCCCCTCACAGCTGAGTCTCTGATCAACATACCCTTCGCTGGTTGTAGCTGCTTCTGTGACATTTACCATAAACATTGAGCAAGAAAGCACCAATAGATGCCCCAGTGGGTGGCCTGGAGCCACATATATGTCCTTCTGTCTACACTGTGTAACAGCAACCTACTTTTTCCTGATTACTGGGGTCAATTTTCCCTCCCAAGAAGATTATTTCTTTTTATCCTCTTATCTCCCTAACCAAGGAATTCAGTCTATGGAAATCTTGTTGCTTCCCCTACTGAAATCGATTTTGCTTTGGAAACCAGTACTTTTAAAGACTGTTTTTATTGTTTTTGACACACAGAGACAGAGAGAAGTGGGAGGGCCCAGAGCAGTCACCATAGTTGTATGTCATCAGTTTTTCCTTGACCTGGTTTCATTCCACACAGGTGGATAGGGGCTGCGCAAGGGCAGAAACTGGGCAGGGGGCTTCACACATAGCAGGCACATCCATGCAAGCCAGTGGCCAAACTGGGGGGCAAGAACTAAACTGGGGACCTCCCGCATGGGAAGCACACTCCAGTTCAGCATTTGGGTCCACACGGGCCAGGGCCAGGATTCAATCCTCGGTCCCTGGGGCTACAAAGCAGGCACTTAACCTGCTGAGCCATCCCAGCTTCCCTGGGAACCAGTACTTTTAAACATGTGAAAACCAGCGTTGAGGGCTGGGAAGCAAGAATTTCCCAAGTGGACCAGTGAGAAGGATGGCACATGAACCCATTCTTAATTCCACAACCTGTTTCCCAAACACACAGCACACGCTGGCAACCTGGCTCCACGTAACTGTCTATGATGGGGAGTGTGTGCTGTGCCTCACAGCAGAGCGTCGCATCTTCACTCGGTACTTCTGGGAACCCCACTGGAGCTTTCAACAAGCATTATCATTCCATGTGTCTGGCCATTTCTGGATGATGTAATACGTGATGGTGTCAGTGATGTAATTCAGGCACAATAGGATATATGCATAAATAATATAGAAAAGATATGACCTGATCTTATACACCTTATAGTCTAATGGCAGAAGAGAACATATTTTTTACCATAAAACTATAAACAAGCTAACTTATAACTTCTTACCAACATAGCTATATGTACATCTGGACAGGACTGTAAAGAAAAATGGACAAATTGACCTTCATAGTAAGAGATTTCAATATACTACTTCTGAGTCATAGACCTAACAAAAACAACAAAGACATAAAAATATAGAATATATAACAGCATAAAAACAAAACAAACAAAAACAACAGCTGGATATGAAGCCATTATAAAGAAGACAACTGCAAACAACCATAGAATATACAATCTTTTGCAAACCTGGGACATTTCTAAATATTGTCAACACACGGGCCCATAAAACTTATCTCAGTAAATAGTAAAACATTGGGATCAAAGAAATCATTCTCTGTGTCTGCAATGAAATTATGTTAGAAATCAATATTCAAAAGCTGACTAGAAAAATTCCATATGTTTGTAAATTAAGAAATTTTAAAATAACACCTGGGTCATAAAAGGACTCAATGAGAATAAGTAAACACATATAATGGAATGATAATGAAAATACTGAATATTAAACCTCTAGCTTCTGGCTAAAGCAGTTTTTAGAGAAAGTTATAAAGCTATAAATGACCGTATTAGAAGAGAAAGAAAATATCAAATTAAATTACCCAATCTTCCAATTTAAGGAGACAAATATAAAATACATCCAAAGAGAATTTGAAGTAATATATATAACAGCCAAAAATAATAAAATAGAAAACAAAAATAAAATAGAAGGACAATAAAGCCAAAAAAATTAAGGTAATAAAATAAACAATACTAGGGGAAGCCGGGATGGCTCGGTGGGTTAAGAGCTCACTTCTCAGCCCTGGAGACAGAGGATCGAGTCCCGGCCCCAGCTCATGCAGACTCATATGCTGAACTGGGGAGTGCCCCCAGTTCGGGCCTCACCTGGGTGAGACCCCGGCCCAGTTCCTGCCCTGTGCAGCCCTGCGCCCACCTGTGGAATGAAACTATAAGGAAAAACCAATGATATGCAACTGTGGAGACTGTTCTGGGCCCTCCCCCCTTCTCTCTATTTCTGTCTCTGTATCTCTCTCTCTCTCTCTCTCTCTCTCTCTCTCTGTGTGTGTCAAAAACAATCAAAATAAATCTTAAAAAAAAATAAAACAATACTCTAGTGAGAGTGATAAAGAAAAAATAATAAAATCTAAAATAATATAAGTAAAAATAACATTTGAAAATTCTATGTAATAGACAATTCTTCAGAAACATAATACATACCAGAACTATATTAAGAAAAAATAGGAAACTGATTTCTTCTCTCCATTTAAATAAATCTTCACCAAAAAAATAAAAATAATAAAAATTTAATAAAAAGTCTGTATAGATTACTGACAGCTTCATTAAAACATTCAAGGAGCAAATTATTATAATTTTAAACAAAAGAGAGAGAAAAAAAACAACCTTGAATTTAATATATGAAGCTAGAAAATCATGAAACTAAAATGTGACAAGAATATTATTAGAAATAAATTATAGGAAAATCTCACTTATAAACACAGGTTCAAAATATAATATTCTAGAATTCAGCAATACAGAATGACTATATTTTGAGTACCCTGACTGCAAAACTTAATTCAGATTACCTTAAGGATTAAAAATATATGTTCTCAAAAGCTAATAAAATTCAACATCCCTTTGTAGTTAAGAGAAAAATAGACTCAGAAAATGAGAAATAGAAGGAAAATTAACCTGATTAATGGCATTCCACATCCCCATTCCTACCACCTCAAAAAATGACAATAACTTTATTTCTTTTTTCACCCTTTCAAGACAAGGTTGTTCCCCATTGCCATTTCTGTACTAGAAGTGCTAATCGGCATAGTAAGTCATCAAAAGTTAATTAGAAGAAAATTAATTAGAAACAAGGAAACAAAGCGATCACTATGCAAAGTTGAAATGACAAAAAATAGGCAAATCATAAAAATGAGTGATAAATTATGAACTTAATACAATATAAAGAAAGTTGTTTTAAAAAAAAATTTTGAAGACAGCATTAAAAAACAAACAATAGCAGTGAAATTAATGAATTAAAAATCTAAGAAACATTTGAACAATTAGACAAAAAAATACCAGATAAAAAAGCAAGTCACGTAGAATTATTCAGTATTATTCTATTTATGTACAATTTAAGAACATACTATACTTAAAGTTATTTTTAGGTGTGTTTGATCACAATGAAGGCCACGAATTCTTCTTATTTCTATTTGCACATCCATTGCAATGTGCCTCTTTAACACACAGCACTGTCTGTGAGGTAGTTTGTAGCCAGTCAACAAATAGCTGTATTGGAACACCCTCCCTACTCACCTGATCTGGCCCCCAATAGCTTCTTTTTTTTTTTTTTTAACCTGAAGATAAAGGAAATATTGAAAGAAAGACATTTTGATAACATTCAGGAAATCAGGGGTAATACAATGACAGCTCTGATGGCCAATCCAGAAAATAGTTCCACAATTGCATTGAAGGGTAGACTAGGCATCGGCATTGGTGCATAGCTTCCCTAGGGGAGTATTTTGAAGGTGACCATAGTGATACTCAGCAGTGATGTATGCATATGTAGCACTTTTTCTAGGTTGAGTTCACAAACTTAATTGTTAGACCTCATACGTCCTCAGTCACTGCCTTGTTCAGCTCAATCTTCAAATTAATTACCACAGCACTCGTTATTTGCTCATGGGGATACTTCTCCTTGTCAGACTGAAACATCATTCTCTCTGGCCTCTTATGCTAATATTTCTAGGAACCCATTTGGTCTCTGGATTGTGTGCTTGGTCAGTTGTATCCTTTGAATTCCAAATGCCAAAGAGCTACCCAAACCCATTGATTATAGATGAACAATATTTTGTGCAAAGTATCCATGAAATAAATGTCTCCTTATGTGTTGACAACAGAAAGTCTTCACCTTGGACAACAATTCTTTGAACAAATATTTGAACTTCCAGGAAAAAACAAACAGACCTATGGATAGTATGACAAGGAAGTACCACTGTCATAACTAGATAAGCTTTTGTGTTCTTTTTTTTTGACAGAGAGAGAGAGAAGGAGAGCGAGAGAGAGATACAGAGACAGAGCTGAACTGGGGGAGCTCCCAGTTCAGCATATGGTTCCACACGGGCCGGGGCCGGGATTTGATCCCTGGTCCCCAGCACTGCAAAGTGAGCACTTAACCCACTGAGCCAACCCGGCTTTCTTGTGTTCTTTCTCAGGGAAGGGACACTCTAAAGCTCAGAAATGAACAGACATAGACAGGCTGTCATTTTAAATGAACAATTAGATCTTTATTATCCAATAGAAGCAAAGATCAAGTTTATGAGTGAAATGCAAAGGATCAAAAGATATGTAAGAACCAAGTTGGGGTACATATAAACAAGTCATATTTTATTATGATAAGATATAAGATATTCACACTTGTACCTTTGCAGGCTCTGAACTTTCCATGAACCTGGGTGATGAGACATACTCCAAAATCACAACAGCATTTTTCTAGTTGTCTTGAATTATGCAGGCACAGACATTACATATTTGATATAAGGTGATCCCATTACTAAAAAGGACAAGAAGGAATCCGAAGAGCAATCTTCAACATTATTACTCTAACTAGCTATTGACCTCTCAGCAAGGGGCTCAAGCAAGACCGCTGCATTTCACAACGTTATCATAGGCAGCAAATACATCCTTAACTTGCATTGTTCCTGCATTTGTAATTCTGTTGGTAATCTTTTTATAAATTTGCATAATAACTGCCAGCTTCAATATGCTAGTATATTATTTTCAATTTTATAAATGGGAGAACTCAGTGATGTGAAAAGCTTATCTTCGGCCTAATCTATTGAGTGACCTGTTCTCCATGCCTAGTATGCTAGGTCCTTAGTCCTAAGGAGCAGCTGCTCTCTAGGTTCCTATTGAATCTTAGCTACCCAAGGCACCTCTCATGCTTTATAGTAGGGGTCCCCAACCTTTTGTGGCACGAGGGACCAGTTTCGTAGAAGACAATTTTCCCATGAACCAGGGCCAGGGGTAGTGATTTCAAGATGATCCAAACACGTTACATTTATTATGCACTTTATTTCCATTATTATTACCATTATTATTATTATTATTACATTGTAATATGTAATGAAATAATGATACAAGTCATTTGCCACTATAAAGGCTGCCACCAGATGCAGTTTAATCGTCATCACTCACTGATAGGGTTTTGATATGAGTCTGCAAGCAATTGACTTATTATGGTCCCTGCAGTCAAACCTCTCTGTTAATGTAAATCTGTATTTGAGCTGCTCCCCAGCGCTAGCATCACCACCTCAGCTCCACCTCAGATCATTAGACATTAGAGCCTCCTAAGGAGCTCACAACCTAGATCCTTTTCACATCCCCAGTTCACAACAGGGTTCAGGTTCCTAGAAGAATCTAAGGCTGCCGCTGATCTGACAGGAGGTGGAGCTCAGGCAATAATTCAAGAGCTGAGGTGTGGAGCAGCTGTAAATACAGATGAAGTTTCACTGGCTTGCCTGTCACTCACCTCTTGCTGTGTAACTCAGTTCCTAGTCAATAGCCTGAGGGTTGAGGGCCCCTGCTTTAAACAGACCCTTCCTACTTTTAAGGAACAGAAGAGAAGATAGATAAAAAGATGGAAAGAGACAGATAATAGGCAAATAGATTAGATAGAGATATGAAAAGACAGATATTAATAATATAAAAACATTATTTGAAAGCAATCATGTTAGCTGAGAAATATATAAAATCAAAGAGCATTTATTTTACTTGTTCATCATTTCATTCATTCAAACACTTATTAAAAACTATGAATAGAATCTGGGGATATATAAATAAGTTTGTATTCCTATAGAGATTATAGTAGAAATGGTAGATTTAAAAGTAACTAGAATTTAGTGGTTTACCTACAGTAGTAGAACTATGTCCAGGTAGAGAGGTAGAACAAAAGAGGGGAAAGCCAATTCTTCATGGGATGGGGAAAGAGAAGAAAAAGAAGCAGGGTAGATTTCACAGAGATATATAGGCTGAACCTACAAGGCAGGGTGAAACATAGCAGGGTCAAGTCTAGTGAGTCTCTATTCTTTGACTCAACAAATATTTATCAAGCACCTTTAAGGTGCTAAACATGGTGGTACATACCTAGGATAGAAAGTAAAAAAAAAAACAAACAGTTTCTAAACTCAAGGGGCTTATCATCTGAGTTAGGAAACTGGTCTAAACATAAAGCAATTGAAATTGTGAAACACAAGGACAGTAAGTTCTATATACACAATTGAACACAGTACCACAAACATCCCACAGAACAATTTTGTCTGCTCAGAGAGAACTGAAAAATGCTTTCCAGAGGAAACATGTGAGACTGTAAATTTTCTCATAAAACCTATTCGTCCATATTATTTCAATGCATGTAACTTGGGGGTAATACTTAGATTTATAGTTTTCACACTTTCACTACCTCAAGAGCACCAAAATGTAATTATAATCCCATGTGTACTTACAGAAAGAAAAATATATTCATCTTCATGTTTTTCCTAGACCACTTCAGTTCCTTCTGCTTTACATAATTTAAAGTAATTTGTGTGTAGCTATGATATGTCTGAAAAGTCTATAGATTTGATAAAATCCACTGACCTTTAATGGAAATAAAAAAATGTCTTCTTCAGAAAAAAGTAGCTATGAAAAGTTTCAAAACAATTTTCTTAAGAACCTTTATGGGTAGTTCTCCACTTCTCCAGATATAAATATGGGTAATAGAACTGTGAGAGGGCTCAATATAGCACTAACTTAATGAACCTAGATGTTGATTATGAAACCTTTGTTTTAAATACTAATGACAGACTTGCTTGATTTAAGGATCTAGAATTTCAGATATTAACTTGTTTCTTGGCATTTATACACACAAATTTGACAAGTGTTGACTGATCGTTATAATCAAGGCACCATAAGAGATAGAATCACTAACAAAATATGAACACTTCTTGAGCTATATAGTTTATGTAAAGCAAAAATGTGAAAGTATTAATAAAATTATTTTTTAATCCTTACAATGAAGAAAAGAAGAAGAGGTTATATTCAACATGGAGAATGAAAAGACCTCATAAAGGAGATGTTAGTGTCAGGTTCAATAGAGAGAGTGGTAGTGTCTATGGGGTTAGAAGAAATCACATTAGTGAAGTCCTAGAGTTAAAAAAGAAAAGAATGTGCTCAGAAAATATTTAAGAGTTCAATTTGATCAGATTATGTCTGAGCAATATCTCCATCTCCCATAGCCAACATAGATGTCTGAAATTATATGGCTATATCCAGGCTCAATAGGAAAAACTACCACAAGCCATTAGCCATAACTGCTGTGACTGAGGTAGGGAACAATGGTCCATATATTTGCTAACTATGGTAGTAAGACATCTGAGGTATAGTGAGAGGCTGGGAAAGAGTTAAAATAACTCAGGCTTAGAATTTGAAGGGCCTTAAATTCCAAGCCAAGGTGGTTGTGTTTTAGTCCCTTTCTTAACTTTAATTATAAAAGTAATATAATGCCTTCTGGAAAAGATTTAAAAAACAAAAATATGTATAAAAAATTGAAAACCTCTTCTCAATACTATTCTAAAAAAGAACAAATAAGTCCATATTCTTCCAATTTTTATATATACATATACAAATGTACATGAAATATGTACTGCCTATAAATTCTTTCAATTTAAAATTAGGTTTCCATTATGTATATTATTCTACAACTTCTTTCATATAGATATATTTTCATGAAAATCCAAAAGGATCTACCTCATCTTTTTTTACCAGCAATATGTTACTTTTTATTGTATGGTAGATAAGTGACTATTCTTTAGATAACTGGGAGTCACTGGAACATTTCAATGGAAAAAAGAAATGATTATAAATTTTTAAAAATCTGAAAAAGTTGGTGTGATAAATTTTTAGAAGTGAAATAGGAGAGAAAGAAATCACTTAGAAGATAATTACAATAGCTAAGGAAGCTCTAATAATGAGAGCGTGAATTGAGACTACCTCTAAGAGATGTTTCAGATAATTTAATAGAACAACCAGTTTATAATTATCCTAGTTTACCAGGTAGGAACAAGAAAAAAAGATGAGAACAAAGGGCCAGTGTGGATAATTAGGGAGATTAGGAAACTGTCTCTAGAAAGACACAGAAAAAAACAAAAATTAGTTTATTGACAGGGAGGGGTGCCAGGATGGCTTGGTGGTTGAGCGCTTGCCTCATAGTCACAAGATCTGAGGTTCGATCCCCTGCTCCAGCCCCTGTAGCCCCATATACTAAACAGTGGCACACCTCATAACTACTGGGATAACATAGCAGCCAAGGTTCTCACCTCCCATGCGGGAGGCCCCCAGTTTGGCTCCCTAACACCTGGCCCCCCACATCCGCCTGTGTGAGGTCGAACCATGTTACAAATAATGATGTGCAGCTGTGGAGACTATTCTGCTCCCCACCACTTCTCAAACAATAAAAAAATAAGTCTTCAAAAAGAATAGTATATTGGAGAACTCTTATCTTTCACCTTTCTTTTCTAGCTTCCTATGGTCATATCTGTTGCCAACTTATATGAACCTGATTGCAGTATTTCTCAAACCCACTCTATTTTCCCTGTCCCTTTTATCACGGTCCCCCATTAGTGCCCCTATTTTCTCCCTCTTAGCGCTGCTATGCCTCTAATTCAACCACACTGCTGTAAAAAGCCAAGATGATTCAAATGTTAATGCTCACTGACATATGACGGGCATATGTTCTGCAAATGCGTTAACGGGTAATTCTGACATTGTGTAAACATCATTGCACACACTTAAACCTAAATGGTACAGCCTACTACACACCTAGGCTATACAGTATAGCCTATTGGTTTTAGGCTACAAGCCCACAGAGCATATTACTGTACAAAACAACATGAGCTTAAATCAAGCATAAGATAAACAACACAATCAAGAGGCATGATAAACAAAGGATGTATGGGTCTGCTGCCATTGTCACATAGCATACTGTTTTACAGCAAACATTTATAAGTAGGAAGAACACACAAATAACAATAAGTAGAGTAGAGTAACTACATAATCCAGTAACAGTTGTGTGTTATTATCAAGTTCTTTTATATACTACCATATGTATAATTGTATGTGCTACACTTTTATACAACTGGCAGTACAGTAGGTTTGTTTATACCAGAATCACAACAAACATGTAATATGCTACACTATGATATTATGATGCCCAGGACGTCACTAAGCAATAGTAATTTTTCAGCTCCGTTATGTTATGGAACCACCATCATATATGTGGTCCCTTGTTGAATGAAATGTCATTATGCAATCTTTGACTGCATATTCATCTACATGTTGGCACTTTTTGCCTCTAACATGTATGTCACTGGATCTTCACAGAAAGCTACTTTTTGATTTTGTGACATTGATGAAATTATTTAACTTTACCATAGGAGTCAGTTTCTGCACCTGTAAAATGGAGATATTAGCATTGTGAAAAGTATTCACAAATGTTCATCACTTAGTATAATGTTGCCACATAATAAGCACGGGAAAGTTAGCTTTATTAGCATGAGTCCTCAATCATATCCAAAACTACCTGTGCAGCCTGCCCAACTTCACTGCTTTCTTGCTCATTACATATATTTTTATGTAAACTTTATGTTTTCACATCATTCTGTCTTAGCTCACATTCCATCTTTGACTAGAATGCCTTCCCTGACATCTCTATATCAATATTTATAAATGTTCCTCACTCTTCTAGGTCCCAATCATGTGAAAATATCCTGTGATTTTTCCCATCTAAAAGTAATTTCTCACCCACCTTAATTGACACAGCATTTTATATGTAACTACTTAAAACACTTCTTTAATCTTGAATTATATTTTTATACATAGGTTTGTTTACATGCCTTATACACATGGCTTACATACATGTAGGTATATATATCTTCACTTCTAAGCTCTGCGCTTCTTTTGAAGTTGGGGAAATGTCCAATTCTTTACCCTTTATGAAGTCTAAAATAATATATTTTTTTTTATGAAATAGACACAATAAAAGCATTTGTTGGGATCTATGCTAGGTAAAACTACCAGGGTCATCTAATTTAGATCAGGTGTTTGGGGAAGGCCTCTTTGAAGAGGCAGTACTTAAAGTAAGGTTGAAAGGTGAGGAGAAATCGGGTGGGTGTTGTATAAAGAGTGGTACTACCAAATGAACAGCATGTGCAAAGGCCCTGAGGCAAAAAAAAATGCCTTGACAACTGAGGTGGAAGAAGGTCCCTGTGAATGGAAAGCAAGGGAGAGAATGGAAGAAGAGATCAGAAAGGAAGCCAGGAGCCAGATCACACAGAGCCATGCGGGCCATAGCATAGAAGCTGCATTTCATATGCAGTGAGGTTTTATGTACCAATTTGCTCTACTTGTTAGGATTAGTTTCTCCTGCCTGGAACTGAAAACCCACTGTCAATGACTAAAACAAACCTGGAGGAAGGCAATCTAAACTCATCCTGCTATCTGTACTGGTGAGCTGATCTATGGACCTTATCAGTGGAGCACAATGAACAATAGATCACAGGAAGGAAGGAGAGAGAAGTGCTGGTCCTCTGGTCTCAGAGTTAGTTTAAGCTGGCTGCATTCCTCAACTGAAGGTCATGGTAAGGTGGCCAAGTCCACAGGATGCTCTCCTTTTGAAATCCAGTAATTGCTCTATGCATTTGCCATTTGGGCCTAGAAGTCACATGGAGGTGACTAGCTCTAGGCCAGGGGTGGCCAACTTTTCTGTATATAAGATCTACTTTTTATCTTAAGAGTGTGTCGCGATCGACTTGTTGTCATAGGTGTAGTCTAAGGGGGAAGAGGGGGTGTGAAATGCATACTATGTTTATACACTGTGTTTCAGTATAAGGTGCATTCCAGCGAGGTATGGGTAGATAAGTAAAATATATGTTCAAAACTATTTTTTATTTTTTAAATCACTTATTAAGTTTTCGAGATATAGGCTCATGAAGAAAATAAATTTCCAGACCCAACTTTTGATAGCAGCATTCCGTACATG
>PVKE010017325.1:0-30902 GCA_004027555.1 Craseonycteris thonglongyai
GTACTTTTACTCCTGATTTTATTTTCTGAGCATCATACAAATTCTAGTAAAAGATTTTGCCACTTGTATGGATAGGAGATTAAAAACTACCTCTAACCTTCCAAAAGCTCCACTTCCCCCACTTTTCCCTTGGCGGTTAGCAGGTTGGCAGTGGAGGCGGTTCTGCTGGCACAGACCCCACCCAGTGTCAAAGACTGTTGGCAGTTGGCAAAGTGCACTCATACCTGTTATTAGCCTCAGCTGATTCGACAGGTCAGTGGTTGTAGCTGGGAGTGTCCGGTGGCTCTCTGCACTCTCTGTACTCTCTGTACTCTCCCAGGTCCTGGGTGATGGGAAGAGGTGGACGGCAACTGACCAGACGCCCTGAGATTTAGCAGTAAAGTGGGACATCTATACATCCTTAGGGTTTTTTGGGGGGCCTACCAATTCCTTTTCTAACAACTGTCGCTATCATACCACTGACAGGTCAGGTAATACACATCACGGTCTGTGATGCAATATTCACTCCGTAAGATGCACAGACATTTCCACCCACATTTTTGGGGGAAAAAAGTGTGTGTCATGGAGCAAAAAATATGGTAGTTTGTGAGTACAATACTTAGATGTAAATTTCTTGCAGGATTTTATAGCAAAGATGTGACATGTTTGAATTAAGGTACAAGATAAATCATATACATGATCTTATTCTATATTTTGTGAAGACTCCTACCCAGCTTTTTCTAATCTTCATGGAATTCTTTGAAATTCTTCATATTTAAAACAATTTCATATAAACAAATGTGAATATGACTGAATATTTAACGACCACAGAGATAGTTAAGGTTATCAGTTGTGATTATATAATACTGTGTGTAAGATAAAGGAGATTAAGTGAAAATTACTTGTTTTGTATTAACTATCCACATGCTCATTTGAACTTGTGTTCATTTGCCCCTTGTCCAAAAGTGGAATACAAGATATGGTTGAGAGTATAGGTGTTTAAATTTTTGCTCCACTTCATTTCTGGATAGGCTAGCAGTATTCTAAGGTTGTGGTTAAAACTAATCTAGATTAGCTTTTTAAGAATATCACAGTGCAGCTTTTGAAAAACAAACCTTTATTTTCAAAAACAAAATCAGCCATTGCAGGACTCTTACAGTCTGCTGTAGTTGTGGAAATGCTCTTTATTGCAAGGGATACCTGCTCCTTGAAGCATTAGTTGCTGAGAGAGATGCCTGAGCATCTTCCAGGAAGGACAGCAGCCATGTACCCCACCTATAGTTGAAAACTTGTGTTCAGGGTGTGATGGGTAAAATCAGCACCAAGTCTAGCAGGTAAGCACAATTTATTATGAATGAGCTTCACTCTCTTCTACATTAACAAATTCAATATAGGAAACATTGTACCTTTAATCCTAGACATTTTTGTGTGAGATTGTAAATGATGCTCTAAATGTCACCATTTACTCTCCTGTAATTGTCTAATTACCTAATTTCACTTGGATATTACCTAATGGAGAAGCCATGTTTCAGCATGCAGAATTCAACAGCATGTTTTGATATTTGTCACAGGGGACAACCTCTGTACCAGCAGCTGCCACTATATCTACAGTTACATCTGGGGATCTGGATCTATTCACAGAGCAAACTACAAAGTCGGAAGAGGTGGCAAAGAAACAACTCTCCAAAGACTCTATCTTGTCTCTGTATGGTGCAGGGACCATTCAGCAGCAGAGCACTCCTGGTAATTCATTTTGAAATCTTCTTTCAGTGAATTGCATTGTCATTACTAGAAGTATATCCTTTGTGGTTATAATAATATCAATTCTATTTCTTCCCCAATTTTCTATGTAATGGGTGCTTTTGTTGTTGAAATTTACACAACTACAGAATCGAAATGAATGAAGCATTAGAATTAAAAAGCAGGTCAGGTACAGGACTCACAAAACTTTATTCATTTAGAATTAACAGGCTATTCACATATCACTTAATACTGTTTTACAAACTTATAGTACATGGATTATCTTTGAAGATAATTTAAATTGGATTGGCATGAAGTTTATAACAGTATATTTCCTCTGCAATTAAACAATAAGCATTCTGAATTACCATATGAATTCCAGAAAAGGTTTGAAATTTTTTAAATACTATGAACTACTAGCAAAGCAAGTTTTATTGTTTACAGTTTAAATCTACCAGACCATTTACAATAATGAGCTTCATTTCACATAATGAGCTGAAATTATGACATCCCAACTCCTTCCATTAAAGCCAGACACAGTGAACTCTTACTTGTGTATTTGGTAGAAGGCTGGTGGTACAGGCTAGAAGAAACAGCACATAGTCTCCTACTATGTAATGTGGTCTTAACAGTGGATATTTCATGTAGCTATTAAAAGATTTATTCTAATTAAAATTTGTCAGATTCATAACTGATTTGTCTGCATTCAGGAAGTAACCACCTCTGAGGCTGTAGGTGTGATTTGATTTGAACAGGAGCAGCCAGACCAGAATTAAAATTTTTGCTATCTGTAGTTCAAAAGCATGGTAATCCTTTTTCTGTGATTAGAGAAGTGAGTGTAGCTGTATACAATAAACCTGTTTATCTTTTCTTTTCATGGTTCTTATGATGCAGGTGTGTTTATGGGACCCACAAATATACCATTTACCTCACAAGCACCGACTGCATTTCAAGGCTTTCCATCAATGGGCATACCTGTGCCTGCAGCTCCTGGCCTTATAGGAAACATGATGGGACAGAGTGCAAGCATGATGGTCGGCATGCCCGTGCCCAATGGGTTTATGGGAAATGCACAAACTGGTGTGATGCCACTGCCTCAAAATGTGACTGGCCCCCAAGGAGGAATGGTAGGACAGATGGGTACACCCCAGAGTAAGTTTGGCCTGCCACAAACTCAACAGCCCCAGTGGAACCTCTCACAGGTAGGGGTCATTTTCTCTCCCAATTTATCCAGAGTCAAAGAAACCAGATTTGTTTTCTAATGGTTTTATTTGTATTTAAATCTAACAATCTTTCAGGAATAACTGAGTAGACATAATGTTGTTAAGGTCAAAATTGTCTACAGATATTATGAAATTATATAGATAAAACAAGTGAGCAGTCATTGTTCCTACATTTAGAGTACTCTGTAAAGAGATGTTAAGTGGTTTTTCATTTCAGATTATGAACGCTGCATTAGTGAACATCTCTAATCTGCTTATAACAGCTAGAAATTATCTTGGGCATTTTAAGAGACTCCCTGTCTGCCATCTTTAAAATTAGCAACAAGCTTTAATCCAGCACTCTGGTGGGTGTTTTTATAGTACACTTAGACTAACCAACCTGCATTCACTAATTTGGGAGTGGGAGAATGTAATAGCTTTCACAAATAAGAAAAATATCCAGTGTCATACTCAAAGCATTGTTATGTGAGGGATCTATGATCTCTATGTCACATGGTTACTACCTATGATTTATAAAAAAATCTTTTTGTTCAAAAACCTTAGTAAAGTTGTATTCCTTTATACTTATATTTACAATTGTGTTTAAAAAGAATACCCACTAGTTCAAGAATTCTCCCAAGATATGAACAAGTCCTTGTTTGTCTTACTCATCCTTTATATAATGAAAATCCTATTTCTATTTAAGTTAGAGTGAAGAGGAGACATTTTAGTATTGCCTCTTCCAAATCTATTTCTATTTTAGGTGCTCTGTTCTGACGTTTCTCTGGCTTCATGCAAAGGCCCTTAGGATTAGGTTCATGGTTCTGCTCCTCTTCCCTGTACATTTGATGTTTCACTCGCATTTTGGTGATCTTAGTGTCTGTTCTGGATAGCTGTTACCTTGAGAGTATTCAAGGAATCGACTGTAGTATTTCTAACTAACATTAATAAAATCTCTGTGTATTGCTATTTAAAGAAATATATTCACGACATTGGTCTCTACTCTCTGGGAATCTCAAAAATTGTAAGTACTAAACGGCAGAAACAGCTTTTGTGCAGCCAAAATGCTGAAGCACAGCCAGCTCAGGTTAAGGTGCTCGATGAGACAGTGAGGAGCTAATGTGCCCTGACTCCCAGGCTAGCTGCAGGCTGGTGAGCTCTCCAGCAGCCCTGCCATGGGGTCTTAGCCAACAGCAAGGTGGTTAAAACATCCTTTAGTAGGTGAAGAAGTGGTCTGTTCCTTCAGATACTTGTGCCTCATCAGTGAGGTAATTACCATTAGTGTCTATGAAAAATTGCTAACAAATGAACTTTATTAGGACTACAATCCAACCCTGAGCACAGGCTTTGAATCTATGCTGTACTTTGTGGTAAATCCTTTTGCCTTTCCTTTACTTGTCATCAATCTTGTACACATATGACTCCAGTCTGGAGGAAAAAAATACATGTAATCTTATACCTTAGATCATATATTAAAAATAATTTTAGATGTTTACATGGTGACCTAAGCACAGAAAATTGTATGCTTTATGACCTTTCCTTTAAAATTTAGAAAGTACATAGAGCCATTTAAGTTTTTAATAAAGGCAGAATAATAGCTATAGTAGATGCTCAGTTAACCAGTACCCATGGGAACTGGTAGATGCCGAATGAGTGTAAGTAGATGCTTCATTAACCAGAACTCAAGCAATGGGCAAAATTTTTGTGCTGGTTGCTTGAGTTCCGGTTCACAGTGAGTCTAATTTATTATGCAAAATTTATCATTTTGGAGTATTATGCTTTCTACAATTTCCTTAGTCTTTAGTAGTTAAAGCACTACTATAGTTGAAAATTAGAATAGTGGACTCATATACTCAGACACAAATTCTGAGATTGCTTTGGTACCTTTTTCAGTTGTGGTTAATCTTGGGGAATAGGAAATTGAGTCTAGAAAATGAATAAATATGATTGAGATCACTTTATGGACAATGCTAAAAAGTGGAAAGAAATAAAGAAGAAGAAAACAGGGTAGCTGTTTGCTTTTTTAAAGAAATAATTGTATGGTGGTCAGCTTTGACTAATTTTCACACTGGTGAAAAATACTGATTGTAATTGCTATTAAATGCCAACTTTAAATAAAGGCAGCTTCTAATAAAAATAGGGTATTTAAAATGGTTAAAGAAACAAGAATTAAAAGTGAAGTAAGCTTTTTAAACTAAACCTTTTCTGTGTTTCCCAGATGAATCAGCAAATGGCTGGCATGAGTATCGGTGGTACAAACCCTGCGGTGGGGTTTGGCCAGCCCCCCAGCACAACGGCAGGATGGTCTGGAGGCTCCTCAGGGCAGACGCTCAGCACACAACTGTGGAAATGAAACCTGCAACACACGTTCCATCCAGAACTGCCACCTGACATTCCTTGCTGAAATGCATCTAGTTCCCCTGTTTACTCATGTACATATATATATGTTTTCTTTTTCCCCATTTGTTCATATTAAGAATTACCTGATTGACCGTGTTGGTCTGTACTGATTAAATTTGATGTGATGAGAAGCAGACATAAAACCATTTTATGTCCAGGGCAGCTTTGCTCATATTTCCCATGACTTCATAAGCCACATTATTTGAGAAGCTGCTCAGTCAACTTGCATAATCAGTTTTACTCTCAATAAAATTATAGCTCTAATGTTTGCATAGAAGGGAAATAGTTATCATGTTAGTAATACTTCTAACAGTATAAACCCACCCCCAAATTAGCCAGTAACCCTGTAGGAAGGTACTGTATGATCAGATGTTTAATCATATAAATAGAATGTAAATGTATCACACCGAGCACTGTTTTCCAGTGTATCAAAATTCTTGTTTCATCGTTCACTTCACTGTGCTGTTGTTATGATGTGCTTAACAGGGAATGTAGTTAGTGAACGGAAAATAAACCTGGATATTACTATAAAACTTAGTTTAATGAATATTTAAAGAATTCAAATTTTATCTGCCTCTCCTGTAATTTGGATCTCTTCTTATGTACATAGTGCTAACATAAAGACCTTTCTCTGCACTATATGCAAACAGGGTAACTAAACAAAGCCACTTTCAATCCGTGAGGGTATGTCCAGGTTTATAACAGTAATTGTGTTTACATTTTATGGTGCCTAGTACTGACAAAATGTTCTATCCCTGTATTAAACAGATGACTCCACAGACCTTATTTTGTGGGTTTTATTTCCTACAGTATATACTGCCACCACTTTACATAAATTACTTAACATTGCAGAGTGACAATTGGGGACATTCAGTTGACTAAATACCTGTCATCTATTTCTAAAACCTGGTCATTTTTACCAATTATATAGCCAAATGGGAAAAAGAAAGTATGTAAGATACTCAGAATGGTAACTGCAGTGTCATTAGCTATACTGTACAAAGATCTTCCAGTTAGTTGTAGAGAAAACATGCAGAACAAATGAAGACAAAAACATACATTTTATATCATCCAGTTAGCTTATGTTAACTGACAAGCTCTGTCTGATCAGATGTCCATCAGCTGTCAATAAAGCCTGTTGTACTGAAGTAAAAGGAACGGTACCTGCTCTGCAGCCTGATCTGTGAATGTTCTCTGGCCCACAGACCGGTAGGTGCTGCCGCCTTTCACACTTCAATCTTCACTGTGTCCAGGGGGTACTTTGGCTCATTGGCCAGATTAACCTTCTCTGTCCGAGTGTGCCACACAAGAACCTAAAGGGGAGGGAAATCTTTTGGGTAGCCAAGACTCTACATGCTGACACTCAGTAAGATCAAGCAGCACAAGTTAAATGAATACCTTGGTGCAGTTACTTGCTTTCGGTTCTAGTTCTTCAACTGTTGTTATCTGTTTTAGAAAGTCAGATTCTTGCATCCCTGGCTGGGATCCACGGCGCTTAAATACAGCTTTTGGATTAGACAAGATGACCTGAAGGCTTACAGCAAATCCTTTGTGAAAAGTTAAAAAAAAAAAAAAGACTTTAAAATATTGGTGCACTTCTCTTTTCTATATAATTTTGGTCACATCAAAAACACTTTTTTATATACCTATGTGCCAGGTCATGGTTCACAGAGTTGAATCTCAGCCTCAAAAGGAAAACCAATCATTACAGTATAGTACATTCAGTGCCATGCAGAGGTGGGAGGCGGGTCTGTAAAACATGAAGTCTAGTCTGTTGATAATAAAGGGTGAACTCTGTAGCTGCTGTTTCATGGCAGTGTTCATGCCCCCACATCGGACACTCTGTGAACTAAGACCTAAGTGTAACAGAAAAGCATACAAACTTACCCTAACTATCCTGGAGGTCTGAGCTGGCCCATTCCTCTTGTCTGTCCTAATTTAACATCTTTTTGTATACTTTATCAAAAGCAGCTTTTGATTTACTTTGACAGAGTTTAGAAGACTGAGGAATACAAGTAATGTCCATTCGCTAGAACATGAATAATACATAATCATTTGGTTTAAATTTGTGATTTGCTCAAACTGAAAAGGGTATGGTGTTGCAAATCAGTGGAAGAGATATCAGGCTATTTTATAAATTTGCATTCCTTTTTCAAGGAATCAAATTAATATCAATTTCCTTCAATGGTTTGTTTGGTCATATGAAAAATCATTACTATTTAAGCTATAGTTTAACGAACTGTTAAAGGCTTAGCCATTAAACACTCTACGAGCCCTGTCAACAAGCCATTGTTACATCTGCAATTGTTTGAGAGTCTGAAGCCCCAGACCTCTGCTCTTACTGAGTAAGCTGACTGTAAAGACCCCCTCTCATAAAGCGATGAGAACCAATCTAGAACACTTAGCAACTTTTGCCCTTGTCTACATTAACTGATTTATGCTTCTTTCTGCAAAAGCAGAGTTAGCAAAATAAGTACTAGTGATGCCAGACAGTAATAGGGAAGCTGTGAGAAAACCACAACTGGCATTCTCACAACCTCCAGATGCTGGAGTGGGCCAGGCCCATGTTCTAGACCCTGTGGCCTCTATGGGAAAACCTACCACCAAGCTCTATACAAACACAACTTAGTACAATGGATGCTGAGTGAGGCACAACAAAAAAACAATCAAAAAAGTATTAGCCCAAGGACAGGACCCAGTATCTCCCACCAGTTCTGGAGGGAGGCAGCACATTCTAACACAGAGAACACTGAATCTGGAATTAGAAGCCTTTTTTTACCTGGGTCCTTGCACTTGGGAAATTGGTTGAATCACTTAACCTTTCTTGATTCTGAAACTTCCTCATCTGCAAGACAGATGTGACACCTTCTCAACTCAGTGTAGTCTTTTGGTTCACTGATTTTACATCAGATACTAACTACAAAGCACAGTTCAAAAGATAGAGTGCATAAATGAAAATACCACTACAAATATTAGTATGAGGGGCGGGCAGGTGTTATTAGCTACCACTACGACTGGAAAATGGTGTTGACATAAAGGGCTTGTGAACATTCTGAGTGGCAGAACCATTTCCTACCACTTGGCTAACAAGTCTGAAGCCTCCTCAGACATAGCTAGAACAGTCACAGGCCTCCTCAACAAGAAAACTAAAGGTTCAAATTAACACAAAAAGTGACGTTTCTAATAGGTTAACTCAGATTTTAGTGTTGGAAGATTCCTTGCTTTTTTTCATGTGCTAATAAATAAGCTTCATCCTTTTCTTAGCTGAGGCTCTGCCCTCCTCAATCACAGTGGAGCTGCTGGTATATTTCTCACATGGCTTTGAGGTACTGATTATATTTCCCCATTCTAATAAAAACATAGGATCCAAATTGTGCAGAAGTCATTCTGAAAAGAATATGAAGATCCTTTGAGCTGAATTCCTCTATTTTCCCCTAAGACTTTAACACATTCATCATTGTGATCTCTCAAGGATTCACATTAAGGTATTTTCTTGCTTTCCTTAGCTCAGGAATATCCTTCCAGCTCTTGAGGCAGTTCTATGGCAAAATCAACAATTAAAGGCAAAGCTGATAGCCACTTGTGAATAACCTGTTTTGCTACAAGGCTGTTTCCTGGCCGCACTGGACCACCGAATGCACTGGGAAGGCCGGCATCCTGCTCACACAGTAGCCAAGTGGTATTCTAACAAAAAGGGAGTGGGCAGTTCAGATGCCCTACACTCCACCGTCTTTGCCATGGTGAGCTCAGGGAGCTTTTCAGAGGAAGCAGGTCACAACCAGCCCGCAGGAACCACGTGCTCACTAGGCCAAGGGTTGGGTTACCTTGTGGGGAATTAGCTGACCTGCAGTGATGTCCGGGAGTTAGAATGTTTCCCTTTGAAAGCCAGACGAGGAGGTTTTAGCTCTTAAACCATTGCTTCCAACCCAAGGAGAATATCTTGGGTTTTCTTCATTTCCAAATATTTATGCTTAAAGTATTACATATACTCTTCCCTTTTTCTTTGTTTTCTTTTTTTTAGTGAAGGTAATTTAGTCTTAAAGATGTTTGCATGGGCTTTTCAGGTTCTAGGAACCTTACAAAAATCACAGGAGTTGGGATTCTCAGTCCTGGTCAGTTGTGTGAAAAATAAAATGAAAGCTGGTTATTCACTGTAAACAAGGGATTTCCTGACTTCCACAGGTAGAGTGGGGTGTGGTACGCTTATATTCCCTTCTGACTTCTACAAGTGGAGTGGAGTGTGGTAGTTATATTCTCCCCGTTAGGAACAGGGCCTGCCTCAATATTATGCATATTGATTAATAAATAGAAACATTTGTAAGACATGCAAAGTTCAAGAAGCCATTTCCACTTGGGGACAAGGAGCAACAAGAGCTGGGCTTTCCCGGTCTTAACTGAAAACTAGACAAAATGTTTTAAAAATGGTTTTTAGACTGGGAAAGAGGCATGCAGGACAAAGATCTCTGAAAAAAGAAACAAACCTGAGCCCTACTATTGCCCAGCTTCCTGCCTGAAGCAAGTCTGCAGGCTGCACCCCATAGAGAGGGAAATCCCAGCTCTGTAGTCCCTGGAGCTGAGGAAACAGAACTGAGAATCCAGATAGGCCAGGACGGCTAGAATGTGCAGGTCAGAGGACTGCGGAGAAAGAGCTCTGCTGTCTGGCTCTCCTTGAGGTCAACAGGGTGTGGCCAGCAACTGCTTGTGAAACTCCTCAAGGCCCAGAAAAGAACCACTGGAAAGATGCAGGTGCATCCATTATTGGAGATTACTTCTGGCTGGGAATATTTCACATTCCCAGCAGCCAGAGAGGAACTAATAGTTGAGGCATCTGAAAGAGTAGTTGGAAGGTTATTGTGTTCACTGTGGGGTCAAACGAGGCCCTAAATACTGAGTTGGTTCTGCCTAACTAAAAGCAAGCCTAAAAAGGGTCAAAATGTTTCCAAGTATAGTGTGTAGCTCTGCTCTGAAAAAGCTTTTTTATATCTATATGTGTATTATGCACATACTATATATGCAAATATATATACATGTATCTACATATAGTATGTATATAATGTATGTTATACATACTTTATATATAAATAGAATTAACATAAATAAGTATATCTTCTCTAGTACATAGCAACATAAAATTCAAAATGCCTGAGATACAAAATAACCAGATGTACAAAGAATCAGGAAAATACAATCCCATAATGAAAAGAAAAATCAGGCAATATAAATGAAGCCAGAAATGACCCAATTGCTACAATTACAGAACAAAGACATTAAAACATTACAAATACACTTTTTATGTTCAAAAAGATAGGGGAAAGACTGAGCATGCTAAGTAGAGGTATGGAAGATACAAAAAAGACCTAAGATCTCATTATGATGAAAAATATAAGTCTGAGATAAAAAATACTGGCTGGGGTTAAGAGATGAGGAGACAGAATAAAAGATGAGTAAAGTTGAAGCTGTAACAATAAACACTACTACAAGGAAACACAAAAAACAAAACACAGAAAATGGAATCATAGAAACAGAATGAAAGAAAAGGTGGGAGAGGGGGACAGAAAAAAACACTTGAAGAAATAACTGAAAAAATTTCCAAATTTGAAAAATCAATAGGATATATAAGACCTAACACTATCAACCAACTTTACCTGACACTTATAGAAGAACATACTACCCAACAACAGCAGAATACACAATCTTTCTGGAGCACATGGAACATTATCAAGATAGGCCACAGGCTGGACCAGGAATCATCTCAATAAATTTAAAAGCATGCAAATTCTACAGAGTATTTGACCACAGTGGAATTAACATAGAAATCAATAATATAAAGATATCTGGAAAACCTCCTAATATTTGGAGATTAAAAAACATAGTTCTAAATTAACTATGGATCAAAGAAGAAATTGAAAGGGAATGAAAACAAAACATCAAAATTTGTGAGATGCATCTAAAGCAGTACTCAGATGTAAAATTAATACTTTATAAAAACACTAAACACTTGTATTAGATAAAAAGTAAGGTCTCACTCAACTCAAAAGACTTAAATTCACACCTTTATACACTAGAAAAAGAGTAATTGAAACCCAAAATGAATAGGAAAAAAGGTACTAATAAATATGATCTGAAATCACTGAAATAGAAGTAGACAATAGAGAAGATGAGTGAAATCAAAACCATGTCATTTGAAAAAAGAAAGTTCAATAAAATTGATAAATATCTACCCATAGATACAAATTACCAATACAGGATGGAAGAGGGGTATCAGTATAAATTCTACAAACATTAAAATGATTAAAAAAAAAAAAAGGAGTATTATGAACAATTTTATGGAAGTAAATTTAACATTAAAAAAAGGATAAATTTCTTGAAAGACACAGCTATCAAAGCTTTCTCATGAAGAAATAGATAATCTGAATAGCCCTGTATCAATTAAGCTATAGTTAAAAATCTTCCCACCAAAAAAAAAAAAAAAGATAACAAATACCCATCAAACCCCTCCAGGCCCAGGTAGCTTCACTGATGATTTCTACAAAATATTTAGGAAATAACAGAAGTTCTCCAGAAAACAGAAAAGAAAGAAACACCTTTTAAATTCTACAAGGCCAGCAATGCCCTGATGCCAAAAGCAGACAGAAATGTCAAAAAGAAAACTACAGACCAAAAATTCTCATGAAAAATTATTAATCCAACAATTAAAAAGTGAGGTTTATCCCAAGATTGCTATGTGGTTTTAATATTTCAAAATCAATCAATGTAATTCTAATTAAGAGGCTCAAAAAGAAAGATGATTTCACTAGACGGAGAATATAAATGCACTTGACAAAATCCAACATCTATTCATAATTTTTTTAAAAGCCTCTCAGCAAACTAAGAATAGAAATGAACTTTCTCAACTTGATAGTGGGCATCTACAAAAAAAAAAATACCTATTGCCAACATTATACTTAGTGGTGAAAGACAGTGTTATACCCCTGAGGATTGGAATGAGGCAAGGATGTGTGCTTCTGACTTTTATTCAACAATAAAATGGAGGTCCTAGTCATTAGAATAGAAAAAATAATTGTAATAAATGAAAGGGAGGAGGGAAAGGAAGAAGGGAGGGAGGAAAGGGGACAAAGAGGACAAATTGGAAAGGAAAAAGAAAGGGGTTATTCCCCATTCAGCCATCGTTTATAACACCAATCATAGTGCTTTATCTGGGGAAGCTGGGATGGCTCAGTGGGTTAAGCTCTCACTTTGCAGCCCCAGAGCTCGAGAATCAAATCGTGGCTCCGGCCCAGGCAGACCCATATGCTGAACTGGGATGTGCCCCCAGTTCAGTTCTTGCCGGTGCCTATGTGGGAAGCTCCGGATCCAATTCCTGCCCTGCACAGCCCCGCACCCAACTGTGGAGTGAAACTATATGGAAAACTAATGCTGTCAACTATGGAGACTACTCTGGGCCCTCCCCCTTCTCTCTGTCTCTGTCTGTCTGTCTGTCTCTCTGTTAAAAAGATAATAATCTTTAAAAAAAAAATAGTGCTTTATCAGTATCTTCTATTGTGCATCGATTTAATTTTGCCTCCATATGCTTGCCCCACCAGCACATTCTCGTTTTTCTAATTACACATAACCTAATTTCAGCAAAGCTGTTACAAAATCAAAATTACGGTATTTCCAGTTCCCAAAGGATAGTTACTGGCAACAATACATTAGTTTGGTCAGGAGAAAGATGTAGATTTCTTTTTTTCCCCTTCAATAGTCACTTTGGCTAGTTGCACTAGAATACTGGGCTCTTGATACACTTCTGTTGCCAATAGGTATCAAAGGAATTTCAAAAGTCTCTCTCTGTGCACTTTCAGAAAAATCCAATCAAATTAAAATATGTACACACACAACAGTCTAAGGGAACATGTCAGAGAAAGAAATGTGTGTGTGGCACCTCCTCTTTTATTTCTTCTAGTTCTTTCTGAAGTGGCCAACTCTTTTGCATGTCTTCCTAACAAAGCACACACTTAACTTTGGGTGGATGTGTGTCGGAGGGTGGGGGGTAGGCATGAGGGTATGTATGTGTGTATCTTCCCTACTAGAGATATAATTTCTATGTACTAAAATTTGCCTTTTAAAAGAATATGGTTAAGTGGCTTTTAGTATATTTACAACTCTGAGGGCCATTTTTTGAAAAGACTAATTTTTCTCTATTGTATGTTTTTAGCACCCTTGACCATAAATGTGAGGATTTATTTCTAGACTTTCAATTCTATTCCATTGATTCATCTGCTTATCTTTATAACAGTCCTATGCTATTTTCATTATTGTTGCTTTACAGTAAGTTTTCTAATCAGAAAGTGTCTTCCAACTCCATTATTTTTCAAGATTGTTTTGTCTATGCTAAGTCCCCTCCTTTCCCATCAATTTTAGGATCACCTTGTCAATTTCTGCAAAAAGGCAGCCAGAATTTTGATATTCTGACACTGCTGTGAATGAAATGTTTTTTAGTTTCATTTTCAGATTGTTCATTGATAGTGTGTAGAACTACAATTGATTTTCACAAGCTTACCTTACATCCTGCAACCTTGCTGAATTCATTTACTAGCACTGATAACTGTGTTTGTCCCTGAGGATTCTGTATGTAAAAGATCATGTCATTGATTAATGAAGATGGTTTCACTTCTTCCTTTGCAACCTGGATGCCCTTTATTCCTTTTTCTTGCCTAACTTCCCTGGCTATAACCTAGTGTCAAGAGGGGTCATCCTTGTCTTATTCTTGATTTTAGAAAAAAAGCTTTCAGTCTTCAACTATTATTAAGTATAATGTTAGCTGTGGGTTTTTCATAGAAGCCCTTTATCAAGTAGAGGAAGTTTCTTTCCATTCCTTTTATTGATCTTCTGTCTAGTGTTTTTATGGTAAAAGAATATTGAATTTTGTCAGGTGTTTTTTCGGCATCTATTGATTTGATCGTGTGGCTTTTGTGCTTTATTCTGTTGATATGGTGCATTACATTTTATTGACTTTGTAGATGAACCTCGCACTCCAGAAATAAATCTCACCTGGTCACAGTGCATAACCATTTTTATATGTTGTTGGATTAATGTTAAAAGTATTTTTCTTAGAATGTTTGCATTTATATTCATAAGGGATATTGGTCTATAGGTTTTTGTTTTGTGATGTCTGGCTTTGGTATCAGGGTAATATTAGCCTGATAAAACGACTTCAAAAGTATTCCCTTCTTCCTATTATTTTAAGGTGCTTCTTATGGACTGGTCTTAGCTTTCTTTAAATACTTGGTAGAATTCACCAGTGAAGCCATCTGGAATTGGGCTTTTCTTTTTGGGAAGTTTCATTGATTATTAATTCAATGTATTTCTTATAGGTCTATTCCTATTTTCTATTTCCTTTTAAGACAAATTTAATTGCCTTTCCATATCTAATCATCTAAAAATCATACGATTTTTCATAGTTTTCTTTTGTAATTTTTTTCTTATAATTAATGAAATGTAAGGTTGGTTGTAATGCTATTTTCATTCTTGATTTTAATAATCTGAGACTTCTCTCCTTTTTCTGGGCGGTCAAACTAAAGTTTTGTCTATTTTATTTATGCTTAAAAAACAAACACACTTGGTTTTGTGGAGTTTCTCTATTGCTTTTCTATTTTTTCTTTTTCTTTTTTCCTCTAATCTTTATTTTCTTTCCTGCGCTTATCTTGTGTTTAGTTTTTATTTATTTATTTATTTATTTATTTACTTATTTCTAGTTTCTTATGGTAAAAGATCAGGTTATTGGTTTGAGAACTTTCTTCCTTTTAATAGAGGCATTTGCATCTATAAATTTTCATCTAAGGAGAGCATTAGCTGCCCTCCATCCATTTTAGTATGTACTGTTTCCATTTTCATTTAATCTCAAGTTATTTTCCAGTTTCCCTCGTGCTTTCTTCTTTGACCAACTGGTTACTCAGGAATGTGCTGTTTAATTTCCACATACTTTTGAATTTCACAAATTCCTTTCAAGTACTGATTTCTAATTCCAGTCCAGTGTGACCCAAGAACATACTCTGTATGCTTCTAATTATTTTAAATTTATTAAGACTTTTTATGGTCTAATATAAGACGTATTTTATGGTCTCTCCTATAGAATATTCAAATGTGCATTTGAGAAGAATGTGTACTATGGTTGGGTAAAGTGTTTTAAATGTCATAGGTTTAGTTGGTTTAACTATATGCATTGATTTTCTACCTAGTAGTTCTATTACTGAAAGTGGCATGTTGTTTCCAACTATTATTGTTGAACTATTTCTCCCACCAGTTCTGCCATTTTTGTTTTACGTATTTTGGGGCTCCAGTGTAAAATGCATATGTATTTCTAATTGTTCGATCTTCTTGAATATTTGACCCTTTTATCGTTATAAAGTAACCTCTTTTTTTTGTCTCTAGTAATAACAACTTCTGTTTTAAAGTCTGAACAGAGGACCTCAGTCGTGAGCACATGAACGTGCTGGGAGGCTGACACGGCCCGATTCCACGAGAAAACGGCACAGAGGTCCTGAGTTCTCTCCCAGACCTCACCCATTTTCATTTGGCTGGTCCTAATTCCTATCTTTTATATTAGAAATGTAATAATAAGTAAGCACTAGCCTGAGTTCCACAAGTGCTTTCAGTAAATTATCAAACCTGAGAGGGTGTGAGAAACACCAAATTTATGGCCAGTTGGTGAGAAGCGCAGGAGGCCTGGGGAGCCCCGAAGTGTGGCTGTTGTCTGAAGTACGGGCAGTCCTGTTGGGGACCATGCCCTCTAACCTGTGGGGTCTGTGCTAAGTCTGGGCAGTTAGGTGAATGCCAGAGTTAAAGCGCAGTATACCCAGTTGGATTTTTACAAGAATATAGCAAGTCCCCTCTGTGTGCCACGCACTCAGCTGGGAACTGTATGTACTGTCATTAAAGGAGAGCAGCACCCTGCCTGCCACACCTCCTAGAGCTGAGAATAAGGTGCATGCAAACACTGAGAATTCAAAATAAGTATCTCAGCCTTAAAGTTCTGAATTTGGACAAATCTGTTCCTCCTGGGGAGACTGAAGATTTCTTTAAGCTCAGTTCTTTCAGACAGTGGTGGTTGTTACTGACACCAAAGCAAGTCTGTCACTTGAAAGTAACTCCCTGACCTCAGAACACAGCTAACCACTTGGTGTGGACTGCCTTGCTTTTAGTCAATACGAACAAGCTAGTGGTCACATGGTCAAGGTGCGGGAACAGAAGCCCGAGGCACAGACCAGTAGAAATATCCCCAGGTCTCACTGGCTTGCAGAGCCAAGGGGCCAGTGACCACTTCAAAAGCCAGCAGCACACGGCTGCCAGGACAAAGGAGTCTCTAATGTAATGCTTCCTTTCCACCTTGCGGGTGGGCACCAATTCTTTAGAAAAAACATTAAAAAAAAACTTTCTCCCCAGTGCAACAGAAATAATCTTTACTTTTGCCACTAACATTGTGCATACACGATCATTTCAGAACAATGCTGCATCTGAAAGCAAAGTCAGCATCTGCAAAGTCCAATAGAACCGAATACAGACAGACAGACACCCAAACTCCACGACTGACACGAAACATTAGCCCCGATGTCTGATACTCAACTAAGCTTTGAGTGATGGGCTGGGCTGGGATTCCATATAAATATAAACAGGATGGACCCTGAGTGGCTTTTACTGAATATGCTCAACACCCCCAAAGCAAGACAGCTGTGGAAATGTTACATTTTGGCTCTTTAAGCTTCATGTTTCTTCATCAGTTAGTGGAAACCCAAGAGAGCCAAGAATCCCATGTGGTCCTCACCCAATTATGAGACTCTCCAGACTCATACTGCTCGGACTGTCCTCTATGGGGGAAGTGGGCTTCCAGCTTCTTCCTCTTTTTAGGGGTCATGGGGGGATATGTTTGTGCAACAAACTTGGACATGAGGTGGAAAGTACCATTCATACATGAAGGTCTGAAAGGTCTTTTCCCTCTCCCCAAACAGAATGCATGGATCTTACCTGGAATCTACACAAAGCTGTGAATTTTCAAGTGCTAGAGTGATAGTCTACAGCCTTGAAATCAGAATCATCATATTATCAACCAAATCACTCTCATTTAAAGTCTTCTGAGAATATTAATACTTTACTGAAAACCAAATTGCCAAGAAAGTTTATGTGTGAAGTGAAGAAAATAATTTGGTAGAGACAAAAATTTATTCCTCTTTTTAAAAAAGGATAATTATTACAAAGTAAGCAAATCATTCATATTTTATGACATAGCTTGTGCTTTGAAAATATATTGAAATGCTTCAAAAATCCAAACAACAGTCATGGAGAAACATTTCCCAGAGATTTTGGCAGTGAAAGTGCATTAAATAACTTTTCACAGGCCAGGCCTAATGTGCAAAACCCACGTGCCTTTCTCAAATGTTAGATATATCTATCTCAATCCAAATTCTGGGAGAAATCAATGCAAAATGTTCAGTGAGTTTCCTGGGAACTTAATCATCTACATAAAGTTCATTCAGCAAAATCCAAGAAGGTGTATTCAAGTTGTCCTCGCCTTGAAGTTACCTTGCAGGTAATAAGCAGAGATCCTATGTGTAAGGAGACATGTCTGGGAAGCAAGGCTCTGGGAAAGATAAGGACCAAACACTTGTCAGCTGGTTGCTTTAGAAGTCACAAACCCTCACTTAGAAACAAGGGACCTGGGTTTTTCACTGAGCTTTTCAAGGTGGGAAGCCAGGAAAAGAAATGAATACATTAGAAAGGACCTGTGTTCATTCATGCCACCACCTCATTCTACACGAGGAAACTACATCCCAGAGAAGCAACAGACTTTGACTAATAATGATCTCCAAGGTTTCTGCTCAAGGTTACATTTCCAATCAGCAAGAAACCTGATTCTCCAAAGACACATTAATGTCAGCCTTATATTTTCAGAGCCACAAACTCAGACTTGGTTGGAAAAAAGGCCTCTTTCAAGAACCCTGGGGACCTTCCAAAAATAGTGGGCTTACCTCTCTGTCCGCCTTCAGATAAATGCTTTGGTTGAGATGCCAGCTCAGCCCTGGGGCTGTGAGAACTAGAGATCAAAGTGTAAGGGTAGGGTTAGAAGAGGGAAGGTGAGGTTAGGAAGCAGGGAGGGGGGCCGGGAGAGGGTGAGGAGGGAAAAGTAAGAGATCTAGACTATGGAGGCAGAGGCCATGACACACAGGCCCACAAAATGGGCACTCAGAAAATGTTAAACGTTTAATAAAAACATCCTAGTTTGCCTTCTCCCACGATACAGTATGACAGACCCACCACGCTGCCACCCTTGAGAGCATCTCCCAACAGCTCTTACTTTTGGTATTCTTCATAATTGATAGTACTGTTAAAATAAAAGTAATGAAGCCAGTTCAGAACACAGCCTTCATCCCATCGGAATTCCGAGAGTAAAAGTGTTGATGGCAATAGGAATATATAGACACAAAAGAGTGGCCAAGCGCAGGCTGACAGAGCAGTGTTTCAGAATAGGAGATTGATGAGATCAATTTTGAAGTGTTTCTGCCTTTGTCTTCTAGGTTATATTTTTCAGTGATTTTTTTGCCTCTAAGCTTCATGCTTCAAATGGCATCTTCCCACTGTTATCACAGGCATCATTTTATACAACCCAACAGCAAATGAGTCACTTTATGATAAAGTAGCAGTTTAAAATTCATGATTTGCTAGGTATCTTAATTCAGTTACTTGGTTAGAGAACAAAAACTTAAAAAAAGGATAGCTCTACTCAAAGTTATTAAATGCTTGAAGAAACAGTAATCCAATTTTATATTTTGGTTATTAATAATGTATCAATATGCACTAAATTTATCAGTAAGCATTAGAATGATATCTGTCAATTTCATAGCACTATTAAATTTATAATAAGCAGGTGACAGATTGTAACAAACTGGACCTCTAGAGATGGTTACCAAAAGGTACAGGCAACAGAGACCTGTGAGACAGAGGCCAAGTTCAGTTCTTACATCGGAACCTCCCAATGCCCAACCCAGCAGCTGCATAGCCAGGTAAAATGGAACGGAATAAGCCTTTTCTAATCACTCCCCAAATCAACCGGTACTTGAATTGACCAAAGAGCCTGTTTAAAAGATTTTGGGTTTTTTTATTTTTAATATATATTTATTTATTTATTTATTTTTGACAGAGAGAGAAAGAGAGAGAAACAGAGACAGAGAGAGAACTGAACTAGGGGAGCTCCCAGTTCAGCACATGGTTCCGCACGGGCCAGGGCCAGGATTCGATCCTTGGTCCCCAGTGCTGCAAAGTGAGCGCTTAACCCACTGAGCCATCCCGGCTTCCCCATAAAGAGCCTGTTTTAAAGGTTTAGTTAAATTTTTCATCTGCTGACTATGATATGTGATTCAGTTTTAAAAAAACTGGTCTTTTAAAGCTCCTTCCTCTAGTTCTCTGTTATGAATGTGAGCATAGGTAAGAACAACCAGGCAGGGGTGAATGTCACCCATCACATCTCTTACCTGCCATGTCAATGGCAAAAGGCCTATCTGCTCTCCAGCCAGTGTACCAACCAACAACTTTGCCATTTTCCACCAATGGACGTTCGTAGCGGCGTCCCCCAACCAGGCCCACCGGCCAGACAGAGACCTTGCGCGTGGTTCGCATCTATAAAAGAAGAAAGAGAATTTGTTTAAGTTTCTTTAGGAAAAATAACCTAACAGGAGGAAAGGAACGTGTCACACAGAAGAAATGGGCAGGGTGGTGGGTAGATTTCCAAAAGCTGAAGGTTTCCAAACAGAACTCTGCTGCCGATAGACTGCTAACCCAATTGCTATTTGGATGCTCAGCCCCATAGGCTGCTAATTCTGTTACAAACTAAGCCATTAATTCCATTAGTAATACAAACTAAGTTGGCAGCTCAAGGCTTAAGAGAACTACAGTGGGTGTCAATATCTGAACATCACTTGTTTGAAGCTGAGTGTGACTGTCAAATATTTTCTATTTGTTTCCAAGTTGAATGTGTTAAATACTTTGTATCTTCAGAAGTAAGGTTTAGGTCCCCTTTAGGGAACTTTATTACTCTGTAGCAGCAAAAATTTCACTCAGAGGAGCTATAGGAGTTGCCTTTCTCTGAATTTGTTATTGTTATAGCCATACAGAAATCTTGGCTGAGGACATTAATAATGCAATCCAGATCTGAGACAGACAGCAGGCATCCTCCCAGGTGACAAAAAGAAAAACGTATCCTAAATTTCTCTGCCGTTCAATGGCAACTGGGCCACCTCTAGCAGAAAACGCCCTACACACAGGCAGTTGGAGGCGCTGGCTCTCTTCCAGCACACATTGCTATACCTAGCGGAGCTGTGATCAAAGATAACCCTCAACTCAAAGTTATTTGCTGGACTGCCTAAAGGGAAAGACATGTCCACAAGTAACCTGGATGATAATGGGCAGCATTTGGGGAGGAACACCACCACCTTCTTACTGGCCATGTGTTGAGCCCACTCAGGCAGACACATTCCATGCTGGGGCCCATGGCTCATGAACTCAACCATCAAAGTATAGGCTGGATTTCAGTCCCACACACTCACTTAGCTGGGTGTGTCCTTGGATAGGGCATAACTCGCACAGCAACATGAGGTGTACTGTTGATAAAATAATCTCAACACCAGTGCATTACATTTGCTATAGAACTAGGTCATGATCAGTTAGCCAATGGTTAAAATATAGATTATCGAACAGTATTTTTTTTGTTATTTTTATAAAAGAAAGAAAAATTACGTATTTGGGGAAGATTTTCAAATGTAATTTAAATGAAAAATCATGTTATTAAAGATAAAAAATAATTAAAAGTTCCCATATGCCAAGCATCCTGATTTTATGTATTTATTAATATCCTACCTCATTCCAAGGGGGACTTGAGGGCGGGCAGCACTACAGGTAATGAAGACCTCACTGTACGGCCTTCCCCAAATACTGAGTCTTCTAAACCCATGAACATGATATATCTTTTCATTTATTTAGATATTTAATTTGCCTATGATTTCTCAGCTCTGAACCTGCTTTTGCCCAGAATAACACATTTTTAAATCTGTGAAAAACTGGTAACCATGTCAGACTTGTGTGTCGTCTTGATGACAGGGTTGGGAGAAAGACACAAATGAGCAGGAGGAGGGAACCAGTCCCACTAGGACACCCCTTGCAGCTGCTCCAACTTATCAACAAGATATGTCATTAGAAGGAAAATGCTGGAGAGGGAGGGAAGCATCCTGCTTATCAGAATGTGCACCCTGCTTTTTTAGGAACATACAATTACAGTTTTTGCCTCTTTTTTTTTTAAAAGATTTTTAATTGTTTTATTGTGTTTTCTTTTCTTGACAAAGAGAGAGAGAGAGAGACAGAGTGAAGAGGAAGGGCCCAAAGCAGTCTCCCTAGTTGTACGTCATTAGTTTTCTACATAGTTTCATTCCATAGGTGGGTGCAGGGCTGCACAGGGCAGGAACCACGTCAGGGTCTCGCCCTATCGAGAACTGAACTGGGGGCCACACCCCAGCTCAGCATATGGGTACACAGGCTAGGGCCAGGATTTGATCCTTGGACCCCGGGGTTGCAAGATGAGTGCTCACCCTGCTGAGCCATCCTAGTATCCCCTGGTTTTGCCTCTTTTTAATGAGCTTCTCAAACAAGTCAAAACAACCTTGGGAACAAAAAAGGAGGATGGGACATGCTAATAGAAAGTAAGATACTGGAGAGGGAGCAGGGAGACAATTCTACCTATAGAAATAAAAAGCCTCACATAATTTAAGGAGAGGCTACTTCCCTCTCTTGGGTCAGCCCACTCCACGTCTTGGAATGTACTTGTTTTATGAATAAACTTCTTGCTGTTCTCTGCTTATGCAAAACTCTGTTTCTTGACTGAATTCTTTCCTTCAAGACTAGACACAAGGAAAAATCACTGTTCCCAGTAACACTGAGAATACATAGGTTGTGCCCGGCATACAGCAGGTACCCAAAAATTTTTGATAAGTGTTTAAGTACCAGGTAGTAACTGAAATGTGGGCTATATATAACAATCAGTATGTGCCTAGGCTGGGTAAGGGACAAACTCACAATCAAAGAAGAGGACAGACAATAAAATCACAATAAAGCAAAAAATGTGTTTAAAATAGGAAGAAAAAGTACCATTTAAAAATAACAAACCCTAACTGTAGGACCACTACAATTAAATATGGCCAAACGTGCTTTGTGGCAGGCTTTTCCATTAGGTTACACCCTGAAAGACACATGGGATTTTGCTCACAAACTACAGAATAGCCTAGGGATCTAGGTAATGATGAATCAAAGAAGCAAATCTTCACATTTCTGTGCCATTTTCATGGTAGAAAACACAATTTTGCTGAGTACACTCCAAATTTCTGAGAGGATCTTAGAGCTAACATTGATTCACATTTTATCTTTTTCAGAGGATCAGGTGTTAAAGGTGAAGCAATGCCTATATGAATGCAGCCCATGTGGCAGGATTCTATTTCCAAGTAAGCTCAATTAAAAAAAAAAAAAGTTTGTCATTTAAATAGTTTAAAACTTTAGAAAGATTCAGACGCCTTTGCCTTGTATACACTGCTCTGAGATTGAGTGTGGAAAGCTTCATCACAGTCAGATACACAGCCTTTCAGAACACAGCCACTGCACTATATAGAGTGTGAGAGACATTTCAAAGGAAAATAGCACAGCTATTTACAGAACTTCTTCATTTCACCCCTGGGATCTATCCTTTGTGGTGTGTCCTTTTCACTGAATCTACGATCTTTAAGGATTCCTTGGCAGCCACATTCTTTTCTGAGAAGGGTAAAAATGTAACAATGACTGTTACTATTAAAAGTAAAGCCCTTTCATATAACTAAAAGATCCTCAGTATTTAAAAGCTTTGTTATTTTCTTAACACGGAACAGCAGTTACATAGCAGGCACAACTTCAGATGCCTGCTGTGAGCTCCAACCTAAAACCAAGGAATAAAGACCTGCATAGTAAGATAAAAAGGAAGCCATTCACATACTTATGAGTTATCATATTACACACAAGTTGGTCCTCAAAGTCACATACTTCTGAGTTACAATATTACACACAGGTTGGTCCTCAAAGGCATTCTCTTCCAGAGTCTACTCCGGCCAGCACCCCCATTTAAATGGACAGGACTTGCATATCAATGTCAACCAGTCGAAAGTCACTTCAGGCAGAGCAATGGCTACAAAGGACACAAGATACACCTTTGGTACATCTCCACACTCTTCATGAATGCCATTTAAACTGTCCCAGGGAAAGCCGGGATGGCTCAGTGGGTTAAGCACTCGCTTTGAAGCCCTGAGGACCGAGGATCGAATCCCAGCTCTGGCCCAGGTGGACCCACATGCTGAACTGGGGTGTGCTTCCCGAATGCAGTGAGGCCCCCAGTTCAGTTAAAAAAAAAAAAGTGTAAACTGTCCCAGAGCCAGCTGGTTTATCTCCATCTTCTTGAGGAAAGGAGGCAGGCAGCTGCACTCCAGTTCCATTATCAACAACCAGCTCCTGCTTCTTTAGCCAAGCTTTCTATTTCCTGCAGTTTCAAACTGTATCCTTTTGCTCCTTCCTTGGAAAGTGGCTAACAGCCAGCTCCAGGGATCGGAACACTTCAGAAGATCACACATGCACATGATCATAATGCTGCTAGTGTAAAACAGAGAATGTTAAATGCCTTTAGCTTCCTCTAAAACATACCACATGGTGAAATCTTGTTTCATGTTTTTCCAAAGGGAAATGGATAAAGTTCTTGATTTTTCTTAATTTAAAATGTTATCAGGGGAAGCTGGGATGGCTCAGTGGGTTAAGCGCTTGCTTTGCAGCCCTGGGGACCAGAGATCAAATCCTGGCTCCAGCCCAGGTGGACCCATATGCTGAACTGGGGTGTGCCCCCAGTTCAGTTCTTGCCGGGGCCTATGTGGGAGGCTCCCAGCCCAGTTCCTGCCCTGTGCAGCCCTGCACCCACCTGTGGAGTGAAACTATATGGAAAACTAATGCTGTCAACTATGGAGACTATTCTGGGCCCTCCCATTCTCTCTGTCTCTCTCTGTCAAAAACCAATAAAAATCTTAAAAAAAAAAAATGTTATCAGCAACCTCAAGGAGTAAAATTATAATAAAGAATGCTACATTCTGTTTCCTGCATTTTAATAATTTCAGAGGAAAAAAGAAAACTCACCTCAAGTCCAACAGTATCCAGCGAAAAGACACAACGGAAAGAACAGTGCAAATATGAAGGAATCAGAAGTGTGACCCAGAGCTGAGGATCCTTTCCAAGTTCTTTGTTTAGAAACACCTGATATTTTCCAACACAGAGTCTACATTTCTATGATCCAACACAGCCATACATTTTCTTGGGAGCAAGTTTGAAAATTAATGTCATGTCTGCTCTTTCTGTCTTGCATCTGCTCCTAATGACTTCACCCATGACCTTCAGCTGATAAGTCACTCAGTTCGATCTTATTCGTTCCAGTGTCTTTCACATAACTTTGTACTGTTTTGCCTATTTTGACTTCCACATACCACCACCCACAGCATGAACTTTTGAGGTGCATGAGCTAATTACTTAAAGGAGTTAAGACTTCTAGAAGCAAAAATGTTCCTAATGTTACATGCTCAACCATCCTCCTTTGTCGTTGGGTAGAAGATCGAGTAGAATATTCCTTCCATTTCTCCTGTAAGTTTTCACTAAATATCAATCAGGTACCTAATGTGTATCCAGTACTGTGCCAGCCTCTGAGCAAGGCAAACATAGTCCTTGCCTATGAAGCCACCATTCTGGGAAAGAAAAGCAATGGCAACTAACTGCCAAATTAGCTAAGTTCTACGCTAGTAAGGGCTGTAAGGGAAGTAGATGGCTGCAGAGAATATGACCTGACTGGGACCTGTTGAGACTTCCTTGAGGACATCAACATGAGCTAAGCCTATCGCATGAGGAATATTAACCAATGAAGACAGGGAAACCAAAAACCTTCCAAGAAAAAAGGAACAAGGGCTATCAGCCCTTGATAGAAGTATTCCATGGCATTGCTTAATAAAAATAATTTTTAAACAAAAGGCCCATTTTGATATATTTTTATTTATTTTTATTTTTGACAGAGAGAGAGAGAGAGAGAGAGAGAGACAGAGACAGAGACAGAGAGAGAACTGAACTGGGGGAGCTCCCAGCTCAGCACATGGTTCCGCACAGGCCGGGGCTGGCCGGGACTCCGATCCCTGGTCCCCAGTGCTGCAAAGTGAGTGCTCAACCCACTGAGCCATCCCGGCTTCCCCAAAAGGTCCATTTTGGATGGTGGTGGATGGTAGGAGACAGGTTTCTGTTGGAGTAAGAACTTCCAGATAAGCAAAAGAGAAGGCTAGAATGATCTATGTGGTTACAGAAAGAAGTGGACACATCAGTATGAACTCACATTTAGCTTAATACAGAGATGGTTTGTGTGTGTGTGTGTATAAGTATGTATGTGTATATATATATATATATATATATTTGTTTATAGATGTGTATGTGAGGGCTGTCTGGAAAAAATCCAGCCACTGTAATATAATGAGAATGGTTATATGGCTGGATACTTTCTGAACAGCCCTCATATACATGGGTTAGTATACACACATATTTCCTTACTCTGTCAGCTAAGAGGCCTAGGAGCAACAACAGTCCAGTAGCAATGAGCCCACCTAGCACCCCAATCTTGGTTTCTAATACCATATGCTAATAAAAGGAGCAGAGATACTTGAAGTAGCTAATTTTAGGACTGGGAAGAAATCATACAAGATGATCCTGGAGTATCTATAAAGCTAGCCAGTAGGAAAGTGTACACACACACACACACACACACACACACACACACACACACATACCTGCACATTGATGGGGACATGTAAAAGGTCCACAGGAGTCAACTGAAAGAGCTCCAACTGGCCAATGCTAGAACAATTTGAGCAACAAAATAAAGTAGTTTTAGCTTATAACCTAAAGTATAAAATAAGTACTAAATACTAATACAGCCTAAAGTACCTAAATTGAATAAAGTATCTAGTATATAGTATTGAAGAAATAACTAAATGGGAAATAGACAAATCTACCACTCAGAACAATTCCAAATAATCTATGTAGCTAATCCTCAGCCCACCCAAGAATGGACAGCGTAACTCCCCACTCCTTAGCTGTGAGTTGCTCATAGTAATTTCCTTCCAAAGAGAATAGTATGGAAGCGGGGAGGTTATAACACAACAAAAAAACCTGATAAGCCCTACCTCACTAGATGATCAAGGTTAAGATGATAAATCATGATGATAGTGTGTACCCTTGATATGATGTGCTGAGAATGACACTTCACCTCTGTGGTCTTTTTCTAGAGCCATTCTCTAATAAAAGGAACCAGGGCCTCTTGGAGAAATGGCTGATTCTAATCAGCTATTAGGGGGTTGAAATATACAAGATGAACCGAGAGCATCTTGCAATGTCAGAAAGTAAAGACGTATTTGAAAATAACAAACAAAACCCCAAACAAACCCACATTGATGAGTACATGTCAAAAGATACAGTCAGCTGAAAGCATTGCCAATGGCCATTCAGAACAATCTTGAGTTAAAACCATGTTGATAGTATGTAATTTTGACATCAGGTTATGGAAATGGCACCTTACCCCTGTAATCTTCACAAAAAACCCATAACCACATGCTAATCATGAGAAAAATCTCAGAAAAATTCAATAAAGAGGCATGCTACATACAATATACCTAACTAGTACTCTTCACAACCGTTAAGGACATCAAAAACAAAGAACATTTGAGAAATCGTCACAAACAAGAGGAACCTGTGGAGACATGACAATTAAATGTAATGCAGTAAGTAATCAGCATAGGACCTTAGAACACAGAAAGAAAACTATGAAAAAACTGAGGACATCTGAACAAAAGAACAAACCTGTTATTATTGACTCACTGGTAATAACTTGTGTATCATACTAACATAAAATGTTTATAATAGGGGTGACTGGGTATGAGGTATATGGAAACTTTCTAGTATTTTCCCAGTTTTTCTGTAAATATAAAACTGTTAGAAAATAAAGTCTATTATTTTAAAAAAGAAATCTCTTTTTGAAAGTGCTTAAGGCGGTCATTCCTTCTTTATGATGTCTGTCAGGTATGAGGCCAGACTTACTCTTTAGCCTGGGGTTAATTTTTCACTCATTTTCAATGCTCTTGTTTATTGTGCAGATCAGAGGTCACAAACTGGAGCATTTAGCCATAAATGGACCTACAGGAAAGTCTGGTGTGGCCTGCACAGAGTTTTTGTGTTTTATTAATAAATTGAGACTTTATAAAATGCACAGATTTCTGGTCTCTCTGAAAATCTGGCAAATTGCTTGCCTTCTGTGGTGACAACAGTAGCACTTAGAGGCTGCATCCCTTTCAGCTGCCACAGTTTACCCAATATTCCTCATCACAGCCCCAAGGCTGACCCACATGTCAATCTCTGTTCATTACCAGTTTGTGCTGTCACAGGACAGTCAACTTTCCAAAGCTGGAAAAGTGAAAAACAGGCCAAAGGGGCCATGCATTTCAAAAAAACAGGGAGGCAACACTGCTACATGCATGAAAAAAAAAAAGAAAAAAGTCTGTTCCATAAGGACATTTATATACATTTAAATACTGTACACAAAACATTAAACATTAATTCTACCTCTGCACCTGAACTCTAACAGAAAGAAAAATATTTTTCAGGTTCTCCTGGTGGAACATATACTCAGAATATATGACAAATGAAAAAAGAAACAGGGAGGGAACCTTTATGAAAGTTATTATACTCTCCCAGAAAACAATTAAAAATTTGAAAAAAATTTTCCTAGAGTGGAAAGTAGACTCTTTAAATTCGGTAAAAGTTATTTTACAAAGTTATCATGACCAACCTCTACTTTGGTCAAAAGTAAAGATAATAGGTGGATCTTGAAAGAACTAACTCAGAAATCCAATTTATAACAAAATGCAGGGCTATTTACTCAATACAATATTCATAGCAGGGTTTACTTTAGTAAGGCTTTTTTTTTTTTTTTAATATAAATTAAGCCCTTAACTTGGGAGGAGAGTATCAGAAAAGCAAAATGGATAAAGAAACAAAAAACAACCATATGCTACTTATGACACACTTTAAATATAAAAGCAAAGAAAGGATACAAGTAAAGAATACAAAAAGATATATCAGAAATAGTAGACATATGAAAGCTATTATGGCCATATGAATATAAAAGTAGCTTTCAAAACAAAGAGATTACCAGAGATAATGAGGGACATTTCACAATAATAAAAGGATCAACGTAAAAGAAAATTCTAAATATTTATTCACTAAATAGCATAGCTTTGAAATATTTTATTTTATTTATTTATTTATTTATTTATTTTTGACAGAGAGAGAGAGATACAGAGACAGAGACAGAGACAGAGAGAGAACTGAACTGGGGGAGCTCCCAGTTCAGCATATGGTTCCGCACGGGCCAGGGTCGGGACTCGATCCCCAGTCCACGGCGCTTCAAAGTGAGTGCTTAACCCACTGAGCCATCCCAGTTTCCCCAACTTTGAAATATTTGAAGTAAAAAAATAATTACAAATGTAGAAAGAACAATTTGGTCAAAGTCAGAAATTCAGCACAATTTTTTTTTTTTTGTATACAGCACGTATACTAAATATCAGTAAGGATATAGAGAATTTAAGCAGCACTCAACTAATCTACACTTATGCCCACCTAGAACATGCACCAAAAACAATCTTATGCTAAAATACAAAGTAAATCTCAGTAAATTTCATTTGAGTGAAACTAATTATATTTCTAGACCACAGAGAATTAAACTAGAAATCAGAACCAAATATCATTTTAAAAATCTTTCAGTATTCAGAAATTAAGCAACATACTTTGAATTATTTAGTAAAATTAAAGAAAAAGATGCAAAATAAATCAATAATTAAAAAATATTTTGAAGTAAACATGAAAATACAGCACTGAAATTTGTGGGATTCCGCTAAAATAGTGCTTAGAGTGAAGTGTATAGCTTTAAGCATAAATTAGAAAAGAAAGAAAAAATCAAAGATCTACATTTTCAATTCCATAAACCAAGAAAAAAGAGACAAATAAAAAATAAAGAAGGACATAAAGAGCAAAGCAAAACAAAAATGAAATCAATTAGAGAGAGGCAATAGAGGAAAAGAAATGTGAAAATTTGGATCTTCAAACCTGACTCTCCAGAGTTCAAATCTTAGTTCCACCAAAAATTTGTTGTGTGGTATCAGGCAAGTTAGTAAGGTACTCTATGCTGGTTTCCGCACATGTAAATGGGTATAATAATATTATAGCACCATCTGTAGGGCTGTTTGAAGATTAATGAGTTAAAACATGTAAAGCATTTATGATTCTGTCACATAAAAAAGTGTCATATCAGGGTCTGCTATCATGCTTGTCATCATCATCAACTGCTCAGGGGCTGGGATTCTCCAACTTTGGCTTAGCCCAGGGATTCCCAACCCCGTGCCCGCGGGCGCCATGATGCCTGTGGCCCAATTTGTGTGCGCCCGCCATTATTTGAATGCATCAGAAGTTTTTCATAAACACTAAATAAAACTATAATTTGTTTTTATACATTTGTTAGAATTTTAAAATATTGTTTGAGTATCTACACAGGTTTATTCTATTTGGTGGTATGTTTGCGATGTCGTATGTATAAGTTGTTCCCTAGCTTTCGCCTTTGTACATGTCGCGTCTTGTTTAGCGGCTGCGCTCTTTAAACTCTCCTCCACCCAACCGGGAGACGCCAAGTTGCCATTTTGATTGCGGTTGCTGGACTGATCGGGTCGTGATGGTTAGCTAGGATCACAGTATTTTGATATATTCTATTTTAAATGAACTAAAAGCGAGGTAGGTAATCTATTATTATGGTGACAATTTGATATGATATTATAGTTCTATAACTATTTTTATTTTTATTTTTTTAGTCCTAAAATGAGTGGACCAAATAAGAGAAAACAAACCTATAATTTTAACACAGACTGGGAGGAATCCTATTGTTTCATTAATTTAAAAGGTAAATGCATTTGCCTGTTGTGTGGCAGTAGTATTGCAGTGCCGAAAAAACATAATGTTGAACGTCACTTTCAGACAAGTCATACCACTTTTGATATGAATTATCCACTTAAATCTGAAGAAAGAAAAAAATAAATCAACTAAAATGAAGTTTAACTACTCAACAGACTGTTTTCACTAGACATGTGGAAAAATCTAAAAAGGCAACCATTGCTTCTTTCACAATTTCTCACACGCTCACAAAGAAGAAAAAACCTTTCCAGGATGGTGAATTGTTCAAAGAAGCATTTCTGACTGCTGCCGACTGTTTGTTTGAGGAATATTCTAACAAGCGTGAGATTATGTCGGCGATACAAGACCTACAGTTGTCAAATAACACAGTCACAAGAAGAATACATGCAATTTCAAAAGACTTGCAAACTCAGTTAAAGACTGACTTGGAAATATGTGACTGCTTCTCTCTGCAATTTGACGAGT